>SMLS01074946.1:0-11886 GCA_004785975.1 Popillia japonica | reverse complement strand
CTGTTAAATATATCTACGAGTTTAATTATTAGGAAATTTCATGATGATAGTTGTCAGCCTTCTACTGACAGATCTGTTAATTGAAACGCAAGAAAAATTAGACAGCTGATGCATTTGTAGAGGGTAAGACATTTCTAGTCTTTTGTGCATATGAAGAATTGTCCTTACGTGATGTAGTTGTTTATTAGAATTTCAGTTTATTTATTGTTATGAGTACATATTTTATTTTGTTATTTTTTCATTTATTAATGTATTTTTATTATATGCGAGAGAATGTTATATTATTTATATACATGACATTTATTGAATTTTAAATATTTATTTTTGTTAGAGTTTAACTTTATTTTTTCCAGATATTTTTATTTATACACGTAAATACGTGTCTGTGATTTCTATATTTATAGATATATCGCACTGATGAGATCAAACAAGATCGAAACACGTATTTAGAGTATATTTAGAACCAAAAAAAAGCATTGTACTAATTTAAAAGTACCGCCATCGCCGTTGTTTACAAATTTAGTTTACCAATGACTACGGGCGGCGTTCGCGTAGGGGTCTAATTTTTAGCATGGAATGCGTCACTCTTATATGATATGCTCCTTGCAGCTACACTTGTTTCAATGGTGTTCTACCCTATGAGTCCATAACGGATTAACTTATCGGTATTCCAGTTCGACTTCGTTGATCCGTAACCGTTCCGCTCTGTTGATCCATAACCGTTTCTATTCGATGAATCGCACTACCAATTTCTTGTATGACGGATATTGTAACTTCCAGGTGTTGCTGAGTCTGTATCCGTCTTCACGACTAAAGTTGTTGTAATGGTTCTTCATTGTTTCTATATTCTCTCGTATTATCCTCAGATGTAAAAAATGTCACGATTTTAGTCTCATCACAAAAGTCGGGTATTTATAAAATTGCATGTAACCATTGTGATCAATTTTATATTGGACAAACCAAATGATTTTCGGTTTGGAAGAGCTGAATCTTCTGCAGTAACACTGCACCTTTTAGATAACGGGCATAACATCGATAAATATCGCCTGAAATTAATAAAAGCTATTGATTCACCGCGAGAGCACAACGCATAAGAAAATTTATATATTATTGAATACGATAATCTAATGAATCGAGAAGAGGCAATATTAGGTAATTCTTTGCTAGTGAAAACCTTCCTAAATGGTCGCCCGTTTGTGAACATGTGTTATGAATTTGACTCGGTTTTGGGCATCAAGTCATTTATGCATGTTGTAAATACCGTAGAAGGGATGTGTTCTTAAAATATTAATTTTGTAAAAAAAATTTTTGACTCATGCGGTAATCGGGTGAGAATGATGACCCATGCGTCATGGAAACACGTGTCCCGAATTATGTAATTCAAATTTGTGGTGTTTGGAGCTACCGGAATTACCTGTGATTATTAGTGCTAGTGTCAGATAATATCGATTATCCGTTATCTAGTCTCTAGTTTTTGACGTGCAGGGTACATATGTATGTAGAATATCCTTGTTGTATTTTCAAAGACATTCAATTGACAAAAATTTATTCAATTACATACATATACATATGTATGTATGTATGTACAAGTACTCCCAGAAAACGGCTCCACTTTACTCCTACTACACCGCCCAACTAAATAACAGTGCAAATACGTTCTACAATGATTTATCTGATCAATAAATATAGGTGGCATGAATTTTGGATGTTTATTGTTTTTTACAAACATTTTAGTGTAATATTACGTTTAAAAATGTTTGCTCGGTATATTAGCACTGTTAAAACTAATTATGTAAGGTTTTATGTCGCCATATGACACACACAAACAGTTTATTTCGATATTATAGCCGCTTAAGAATAAGTAAATAAAGTAGTAGTAATGTATGTAGTTATTTTTATATCAGGATAAACTGAGCTTGTAAATTAGCTGCTTACGAATTGACATAGGTAATACTAAACATTGTTATCTGTAAAGTTAGAAATTCTTTCGGTGATATTAAATTACATAAGATATGTTGTACGTGCTACTATCTCTGCACTTAACATATGTACATATTCTTCATTTGACTAGAAATTACAATAAAATAATTTCTTAATATTAGAGTATCAGTAGAGTACAATAGAATAATGTCTTGCAACCACACGTATTTAGACCCTAAGTTGTTTACAATTCAACAAGTTTACTCGTCTGAAGCGAAGATTATTAGACTTAATCCATGGTGTACTTAAACAAATCCGTATATTGTACTAACACACAGTTATAAACTTTAAGGATGAATATATATTTTTATATAATATTTTCTTTTTGTACCGATGTTATTCTGTAAAAAGTAATTAGTATTACTATTGGATAATAAACGGATTATTATTAATTCAAACGTCAGAATACATGGATGTTAACTGGATAAAAATTAGTGTTGTACAAAATCTATTGACTTCAACCGTGATGTGACTAACATTACAGTAGCAATGATTACATAAATACTTCAGCGTGATTGCTACCTAATTTAGTTCACTACTAAACAACTGGTGTTTGCCATCATTAGTAAAAGTAAACTACCAGACATCAATAAAAAAAACTAAACCCACATAGATACCTACATACTAGTATACTTATGTATTTGAATAGTTATCCAGATTTCGATAAATTGGAGTAGTTATACTCGGCACTATTTTATAAAATCAAATTAAAATTTCTGTAATTCTTTCATATGACTGTCATCATAAATATAAAATTGGCATTTTACCAAACAAACAATGTAATAACTCATGCATCCCAATCTCATAGCATAACAAAATTATTACGAAGTGAATAGAATATGGACTAAATTTCCTAACGGAAGTGTTACATTCTTGTATGAAGCAGACATATTTGTTATTAAGATTAAATGCGATAAAAGCTTATGAAAATAGATTTCAACATTGCAGAATGAGTAATCGATTAAGTTTTAATATATTCGAGTAGAAAATTGGCATGTGTGAGGTAGATAAATGAAGTTCTCTAAATATACTTTTGATATTTCGAAAGAAAGAGGCTGGAATAAAAGGTTTAGAGCATGGTTGGGCATTGTGGTCTGATATTAGTCGTCGGTGATTTAAATATTGACTTACATAAATTCAGTAATCCTAATGTCTCATATTTTAATAATTTTCTTGATACTCTTGACTTTAAACAATTAGTAGCTTCACCTACTCATTTGACCCAAACCTGTGCATCTCTATTAGATGTAGTAGTGTCGTCCGACGAGAATGTTATTTCTGATCTGGCGGTCTCTAATATTAATTTCTCTGATCATGAAGCAGTTGATTTTGAAATAAGTTTAAATAGGCCTTCGGCTCCGCCGTCGCTTGTGACTTATCGTTCATTTAGAAATTTCAACGAGCAATTATTTTATCACGATTTGCAGACTTTAAATCTGGACACTATTTATGAACTTGTCGACGTTGATGACTAGGTTTTGTTCTTGACCTCATCCTTGTTGTCGGTGTTTGATAGGCATGCTCCATTTGTAACATGTAGATCTTCTCCAAGGACTAAACCCTGGCTAACTGATACAATTAGACTTATGATGAGACTCAGAGACAATGCAAAGAAACGTTATATCTTAACTAGACTCCCTTCGCATTTTGATTACTACAAATCACTTCGCAATCTCACTAACAAATCAATCAACCAGGAAAAGAAAGCTTACTTCCAATATAAATTTCAACCCTGTAACCAAAAGGCCAAGTGGAGAGAATTAAAAAACCTACATATTAAACAATCAAAAAATCTTATCCTACCTGAAACTTTAAATGATGCCAACGCTATAAACCAATTCTTCATTAATTCGCTGCCTGTAACCCTAGGGAGTGCTTCTGATATAATGGACTTCTACTCTAAATCTAAACTCAATAGCAGTATACCGTCGTTCTCGTTTGCTACTGTTGACCCATCTACAGTATATAAATATATTGGTGAAATCAAAAGCAATGCTTATGGATGTGACTACCTTTCCGTACAATTAATAAAACTTTGTTGTCCCTATATTTTGCCCTATATTACAAATATATTAAATTCTTGTATTCTATATAGTACCTTTCCTTCTGCTTGGAAGCAGGCTATCGTTATTCCAATTCCTAAAAATCGTAACCCTAAAGATTTTACAGATCTTCGACCTATCAGTTTGCTCCCTGCCTTGTCTAAAGTTCTAGAGAAAATTCTCAACTTCCAGATACGAGCTCATTTGAATCTGTATAATATTATACCAGATATTCAATCTGGATTTCGCCCTGGGCATAGTTGTACAACTTGTTTACTGAATGTAACTGACGATTTAATATCCGCGCGTGATAGGGGTTTTGCCTCTATCTTAGTCTTGCTGGATTTTAGCAAGGCCTTTGACACGTTGGATCATAATATTCTCTTATCCATTTTGAGTTACATAGGGCTTTCTACGGAAGCTATCCAACTTTTAACCAGTTATCTATCCCATAGAAGCCAATATGTTAAATTACCTAGTGGCATGTCGGAGCCTATTCTTGTAGAGCGCTGCGTTCCACAAGGTTCTATATTGGGCCCTCTGCTTTTTATTGTTTATACTGCTTTTTTACCATCGACAGTGAAAACCTGCAAAATCTCTATGTATGCTGATGATATTCAACACTACCATTCATTTAATCTTTCTAATAAGGAACAGGCCTTACATGATATTATGCTTGATTTAAATAACATTTCTCAGTTGGCCCAGCGACACATGCTTTTATTGAACCCTTCTAAATCTACGGTGCAGGTTTTTTCTGATAAAAATAGTTATCGCACTCTATGTAATTCCATCAACTTATCCATTAACGGTATTCCGTTACCTGTAGTTAACGAGGCAAAAAATTTGGGTCTTGTAATAGATAGTAATTTTAGATTTAATAGCCAAATTCTAGCGTCTGTTAGAAATGCTTATTATTCCTTAAAGTTAATTTATCCCCACCGTCACTACTTATCTTATAAAATAAAAACCGATTTGTGTGAGTCTTTAGTTCTCTCACGATTCAATTATTGTTCTCCAGTTTTCTACCCTTGCCTAACTCAGGATATGTTACGTCGAGTGCAACGTGTTCAAAACTCATGTATTCGTTTAATATTCGGCATCCGCAAGTATGAACACGTGAGCCATAAGCTGCTCGATCTGAACTGGCTGAGTATGAAAAATAGATTATATATGCAGGCTGGATTGCTCTATTTCAGTGTCGTTGTCTCCAGGGCTCCATCATATTTATATAATAAAATTAATTTCCGCACTGATGTTCTTCACTTGGGCCTGGGCCTTTTATTACCATTCCTCTTCATAAAACTTCTTTATTACAACGGCCTTTCTCTTATAACATCTCGAAATTTTATAACAACTTAAGTGAGGAAATCAAAGATTATTCATTAGGTAAATTTAAGGTGTGGATACGGACTTCGTTACTCGCCAGTCAGTGCTAGCCTCGTCTCTTTTGCATTTTCGCGTTTTTGCTTGTCTTTGTCGTTAAAGGTGTGCTACTCAGCAGCTCTGTTTCGGAATGCACTTGCTATTTTGCTTATTTTTCATGTAACATATGTAGGTATATTTAAAAATTTAAAATTGCTTGGCAGAATTTTTAGTATTAAGTTAGTTTTTAGGTTTTATTTCGTAAAAAAAAACCGCTTCCTTGACAAAGGCTGCATGGAAGATCATAACCTTGTGTTATGAATGCAGCCTTTTGGTTTGGACTACAGAATTTAATTTCTCCATTGGTCTTCTTATATGTATACATATATATATATATATATATATATTATTTTTGTTCGTAGTGCAAATAAACACTATTATTATTATTATTATTATTACTATTATTATTATTATTATTATTATTATTATTATTATTATTATTATATATAAATACACAATAATAATAATAATTGACTAAACACAAACAAACTGAACAGCATTCAAAAGCCAGAAAAATCTCTATCACCTTGGTATCTCGTTAAAGGGCATATCTTTAGAAGACTTAACAAGTTTAAGCAAATGATATAACTAAATAATAATATACAGGGTGCTACAACTGAACACACTGTGAAACTAGGCATTAAGGAGTATTACTGAAAATTATTTTGGATTATACAGGCTGTTCGAAAAATAATCGGCATAATCACATACATTTTTTTAAAATAGAACATTGTGTATATTTTTGCATTTTTCGATGTCACTGACTATTGTCTATACGTACCTATTTTATTTTTTATTTGATGCGCTTGGTTGCGTTTAGTGGAAATTAATATTTTTGTTAAAAAATCAATATTTACATAGCGCCATTAAAAAAATCAGTACTGACACAAATGTGCTGTTTACGACGAAATAGTTGGGAATTCTTTTAGCAAGGCACAAAGGATACTTTAGGCAAAAATTCAAGCTGCTGCAACATGGGTGTTCAGAATTCATGAGCCAATTTCGGAAACTTTGACTAACTTTTTCAGATTTTTTTTTTAATTGGACACCCTGTATATTTTTGCATAAACGGATGCCGATCATAATTGTCAACAATTTTTGTAAATATGTTCCTATGACTATCTATAGTAGTTTTTGATAAAAAAAACAAAATTTAAAAATGTGTACAAAATGCATTGTGTAGATACATACGTAGGTGGTTAATGTGCTATGATTGCATAAGATGTAAAAATATAAATACTGCCACATATGTTAATACTAATAAAAAGTTGGGTTACTATGGTGATATGTAAATGAATAGAATATAATAGGGTAACAATAGTTGAATTTTTATTTTAAGTCTATTTCACGGTATTTTATTATTTTAACAAAGGACTTGTGTTTATGACCTTGTATTATGCTTAATTTATGCTCAAAACTATCCTGATAAAAGACACCCAGACGAAAGATAAATATTTTTACATAAACGGATGCAGATCTTAATTATTGACAAATTTTGTTAATGTCTACTTCCAGTCGTTTTTGCTAAAATCGTACAATTCAAAATATGTAACTAATAACAAAATGAAAGTAACGAAAAACATAAACCAAAATAAGGAAATACACACTACAATAGTTTTAAAATACATTCGATTCATCCAAACAAAGACCGCGATGGCTGAAGGAATTTCCTACTATCCATGAAAGTGATCTTTATCAAAATTCCTCGACCGGAAGTCCCATTGCTTTCTGTTTCTTCACTAATTTTCTTTTGGCTGAAAGTGGGATTTTCTGTTGCCATTAAAAAATAACGATAATTCATTGCTCTCAGTTCTTACAAGTTTTGATGTACCTATTTGCTGTTTTATACTTCACACTTCCCGTTCCTATCAACCACACAACAATGTCTTTTGTCAGGATATTTTTGAGCATAAATTCTGCTTGCAAGAAAGCAATTTTTTTCGCTTTCTCGTAATTCAAAGATATCTACAAGTTCTTCTTTCGAATTGTTCATACCGTGAAATAGACTTTTACAATATAAATTCAAAGCCTGAAACACTATTATATTCTATTCATTTACATACCACTATAGTAACCCAAGTTTTTATTAGTATCAACATACTTGGCAGTATTCATATTTTCATTTTATGCAATCATAGCACATTTGATATCTACGCATGTATTTCAATAATTCAATTCGTAGATATTAGACATTTTTAAATTTTGCGTTTTTATCAAAAACGACTCAGATAGTCATAGAAACATATTATGAAAATCTGTTCATAATTAGAATCCGCATCCGCTTATGCAAAAATATACAGGGTGTCCAATTAAAAAAAATCTAAAAACGTTAATTTAATAATAATAACCTTTATTAATGCCAATACACACACTGTTTGCACAAGTCCAAAGAAGTACAAAAAAAGTTAGTCAAAGATGCCTAAATTAGATCATGAATTCTGAACACCCTGTATGGCGCAACAGCTTGAAATTTTGCCCAAACTATCTTCTGTGCTTTGCTAAAAGAATTCCCAATTATTTTATCGTAAACATCACATTTGTGGCAGTACTGATTTTTTTAATGGCGCTATGTAAATATCGATTTTATAACAAAAATATTAATTTCCACTAAACATGCCCATCAAATAAAAAAATAAAATAGGTACGTATAGACCATAGGCAGCGACATCCAATAATGCAAAAATATGCACAATGTTCTATTAAAAAAAATATATGTGATTATGGCGATTGTTTTTCGAACACCCTGTATAATCCAAAATAATTTTAAGATATACTCCTTAATGTCTAGTTACACAGCGTGTTTCAGAAAAACGTTTCACTTGCATGGCAAATGAGCAATCAAAGACCGGTTCAGCTGCAGGACCCTGTATACTAAATACTTAATATAATTAACTACGTAATATACATAAGTACTAGAGCCGTGCAGAGTTTAAGTATGAATCATACTTCGCACCACTGACATTATATATTGAGTAGATAGTTCGTTCACTAAACGCTAACGTATTTTACTATTTTGCAATAAATTTTAATTAATATTAGAATTAGTGGTTTCAAACTTTAAATCTGTGTAATGCAGAATTCACTATCGATAAATCTATATATATATATACATAAGAACATTGGTGAAAACAATTGAACAAAGACTTTTTCTTTAAAAAACATGTTTACTTATACTTGTTTTTTGTCTAAACGGACAAGTTTCACCGAAGAACATTTAGAACAAACTTTAATTATTCACACAAACTGCACGTTATTCTCTGAAATTTAAATAAAATCATAAATAGTTTATTTGTATGTATACATACAGAGAAGATACTGATATGTACGATAGGTAGCGATAAACTAATTAACTAATACTTATAATTATCGAAAAACACTGTATAATTATTTCACTTATTTACCTCGCTATCTACTTAGTTTGTTACTTCAATGGAATAGATGTGACGACCTAGCAGTTTCTGACTCATACTTAAACTTTGCACGGCTCTAATAAGTACATTATATACTGATCGGTGTCGAGTTACCGTGAGCTTTTGATGACCCTCACCTACCAGAAGGGTTTCGCCTCTACCGTGGTTTACACGACGAGTTACCGTGACCTTCTGGTACCCATCCAGTTAACCTCTTTGCTCCTGAAGAAGCCGTTTACATTAGTGGCGAAACGTCGAGTTTATTGTATATCTTGTGCATTTTATTTTTATTTTGTACTGTATATATTTTACTAACCGTGACACGGTCAACACCCGGAAACCCTCAATATATAGATTCTGCAGTTTTCAGTATTGACTCTACCATTCAGAGTAAAATGTGTCTCATCTGTCCACAAAATACGAGATAACCAGTAAGGTTCAATTCCATCCTACCTAGTAGCTAAATCTTCTTTAATTTAAACAGCATTTTCAGTTTATGTGGACACATTTTTTTGTTTCGCATAAATACGGCAACATCCCATTCCTTAAGCAATTAGATTTCGTTTATTTTTTGTAATTAACTTAATTTGTGAAAAAGTGACAAATATTTAAAATATGACCCTTACTTTATGATAACTTATATTTAGGACATTTCTTTTTTTTGTTGAAAGTAAAATTTAATTTTGTAATGTTCGGTAGCTTAAGGGTAGAGCATAGTTTAAACAGAGTCACATTGTATTACTCAACAACCAACAATGGGTAACTGCTGAAAAAATGTCCTGGAAGTGGAGTCGCCCCACGTCCTGCTATCATAATACACTACATCCCTCCGTCCTTATTATACACACAAAACAAACAACAACCGCTATACAATGATAACCCCCCATTAATAGACAAAAAACAAGAAAATACTACCGTCATCTAACTTACACCTAATACATTAATCTATCTGGATATTTTCGAATTCTTACCGGTCTATTCTTAATTAGAAATGAAGATGATGGTCGCCCGCCTTCAGAACAATTAGAACCACTAGCCTAGTTTGATTCATCGCTCTCTACATTATTTGAAGCGCTATCGTCTTTCCGGGTACCATCAACCTCACTACCTACAGGATCTTCAACAAGGTCTACAATCGCACCACTAGAATATATATTTGAATTTAATTTATCACACTTCCGCAGTTGAGACAAATGACGTTTCCATGTAATTTCGGTGTTATATAATTTAACCAGATAAACATTTGTACCTAAAATCTTAATTACTTGAGCAATGGGCCAACATGGGTTAGTCATGTTACGGTAGTCTTTAGCATAAATCATTTGTCCCATTAGAAACTGTTGCTTTCTCCCCCTTTTAAAATTGCGCAGATTTCTGTTTTGATAGTTCCCAGTGGGACAAATTATTTGTGCTAAAGACTATCGTAACGTGACTAAACCATGTTGGTCTATTGCTCAAGTAATTAAAATTTTAGGGAAAAATGTTCTGGAAGTGAGGGTGCCCCACTTCCTGCTATCATAATCCACTACAAACTTAACTTTTTGCATCTGTGGCAATGGCTTTGCTTTATCAAGCTTCTTACAAAACGTTACGTGATTGTGATATTTTAAAGTGTTTTAAAGACACAGATGAAAGAACATGTTTCGAAGAATGACCTTCCGGAAATGCAGTCAGGATTTAGTGCTAACCACAGCTGTATTACAGCACTTTGCAATGTCACGGATGACGTACCTTCCCTGAACTAACAATCCTAGTCTTTTTAGACTATACAAACGCCTTCGAGACAATAAATTATCAAGTGTTGAAGAACATTTTAAAGACTTGTCTGTCATCTGGACTATGACGTAATGTACACACGAACATTTTAACATCATTCTCCAGAGAATACAACATTTTGCTTTCGCAAAAACATCACCTTCTTGTTGTTTATTGTAAGTTATTTGTAAGTTTGGTTTTGTATCAATTCGTGTGAATTATAGTGAAGAAATATAATGATAATAAAACTTCAGTAAATCCAACCTTGGGAAAAATTTATATGCCGGCAAATTCCAACTGTCCTCACTATTTCACAATTGCATGGTATATTCTCAGATTACGTAATTACTTGTCGGGATTTGTTAGTTGCATACTAATATTTGACAGATGCTTCAATATATTTTTGTAACTATTTAATTAGCACTGAGAATGCAGCTTCCTGTCTCACTTTTTCTTCCTCTTTCTTTAGTCTTATGATGTTTATTATATTGCGGATGGTTTTCCAGATTGCTGATATTTCTAACATTCTTGGAATTATAGTGTCTGGCGTTATATTATTCGCGAAGGGTTGTTTCTTAACCAAGAAACTAATTAGGGAAAAATGTATTTGTTTTTTTGGGGAATGCAGTCTATGGGCAGGATGTTTTATCCAAATAAAAGATCGCATTTTAATCAATCCACAATATTTCGTACATCACTACAATGCAATGGCGATCGCTCGTTTGTATTTTTTTCATAACTCTGGCTTGACAATTTTAAACGTTGCATCTTTTACTAAATACATTGAGTTTTGTTTTTTGTATATCTTGTTTTTTTACATATGACTTACCTACTACCTAAACTACCTGAAGAAGCAAATAAACATTTGCGAAATACTGTGGATTGTTTAAAATGTGATCTTTTATTAGGGCAAACTATCCCGCCCATAAATCGGAAAAAATCCGACAGATAGAAAAAAGTCTTAATTATGTATTATAAATTAGGAATTACATATATTATTATTATTATTATAAATATATATTTCCGCAACTCAAGATATACGGTGTAGGATATCACATTTGCGTCGGTTTTTATGACATAATGTTTAAAATCTTTTTACTGAGGACTGTGTAGGCTCATTAAAAGTCTGTTCAAAAATTATCTTTCAAATTACTTTAAAATATACAGGGTAATTTAAAAATAAGTTGCGCATTATAAGTAGATATCAAAATTTAAAGAGAATGGGATGTATACGTGGTCAGGAAACAATAGTACTCGGCGATATCAATGCTAAA
>SMLS01074945.1:0-25076 GCA_004785975.1 Popillia japonica | reverse complement strand
TTAATTAGGAACTTCTTCTGACAGTCGGTTTTGTAGCTACATATAATGGGATAATACTTGGACATCAGCAGGCTAGAAATTATTTATAGGGATGTCATATTGTGAGGACAATAAATTCTGCGATCATGTCTAAAACAATTTTCTTTCTCTGTTCTGCTGTTCCGCGTCACAGATAGTTTGTTTTATGTACATCCAGTCTTCCTGTTCCGATTAATTCTATTCACCAGGAAATTTATCAAAAAGAAATCCACCAGTATATTGAGAACACCTTTAGATAGCCATTTATTTGTATAGAGAACTGGTCCTAGCAAGACACAATGTATGCAAACTAGTCTTCATCTAGACTTCATATCCTTATTTTTGTAATAGGTGTTGGACGTACCCTGTATGTATATCAAAGCTTTATAAATTCCTACTTTTACATTAATTATAAATGTGATACATAAGTGACAAAATAATTAAAATATGCTGTATGGACTGACATTTCATTATTAATTCGAGGAAAATAGTTTAAAATATATTTTGCACATTACTCAGTCGACAATAATATATACATCCGAGACCATGGCAGATATTGCTATCTGTTGTTTTCAAATAAATAATAACGTTACAGTAAGAGTCATTTCATGTAGTGCGAATTGCGAAATTTAATACTACGTTGCATACGTCTGTAATGTTAATTGTGTCAGTACAGTAAATAATACCATACGATAGGTACGGAGAAAATTACTAGTACATAAGTAGAACTTGGAACAAGTATTGTAGTGTCCTCTAACGGAATGCATAAATATCAGTTACGCATTACAAAGTATGACCGTGACATAAGTAGGTCCAATAGATCATCTTAGGCTTCCCAAGTTTTGCCAAAAACACGGAGACAAGTCAGTGCCTTTCTTAGCCTTTTTCTGTCCTTTTTGGGGGTGAGAATTCGAGGTAACTTTAGTTTAGAGCTAGTTTTACGAATGTATAATATGACTAAACACTATTAATGAAATATAATCTATTTAATGAAGGAACCTGGCCAAGTTCTAACATTAGGAACCATAAATAATTGAATCAATAATTGCAGAAAGGGTGTAAGCGCCATTTTATTTGAAATTGGGTTTAATGCGAATTCAAGTTCTTTAGACAAATACCAATCGATTGAGTGCAGAAAGAATTCAATTTGCATTTCGGAAGTGTGTTGTATTAATAATTCGCATCGTTATTGAATACAGAAATGGTATATGTTACGATCTTCTACCCTTTCTGCAGTCAACGTTAGGTATGAATTTCCAGAATTACTTACGAATGTTAATAATTATAATATTTATATAGTAATATATTTTATAATAATATTTCGTGAAGACTTTAACCCCAAGTTTGGGAGGCTGCAGGTGGACATTTTGTGAAGACTTTAACCCCACGTTTGGAAGGCTGCAGGTGGAGATTTGCTGTAGACTCGAAGCACTGAATATAAAAATTAAGAGTGAAAACCTTAAGAGAATGGTAAAAGGGCACTGCTGCCGAAATGATAAGAGGCATAGCAAACCCTTTTACGGGACGTACAGTCATGGTAAGTGGAGATTGGACAGTTTCCATATAACAACGTATAGAAAGTGTCAAACCTCTACTTACCAAGAGTGTACAAAAGAAATGCAAGGAAGACGATGACGTCGTTGGCATAGCATTCGATTACATGCAGTTACCTAAAATTCCAATGCAGGATTTATTTTATTTATGTTAGCTTACAATGAGCGCATTTTGTATTGATAATATGAAAACGTTCATTTACCACGAAGGCAACGCCAAAAAAGGCCCTAATGAAGTTTGTTCTTATATTTACCAATACAGCAGTATATACTGAATCATGTAAGGGAGCTTCACTTATTCTACGACAATTGTCCAGGGCAAAAGAAAAATAACAGAATGAGTCTCTGTTTAACAGACTCTGGTAGATTTGATTCAATAGATAAATATTTTCCAATAAAATGTCACTCATTTTTGCCATGGGACAGATATTTCGGTCGCCTCAAACGCAAACTTAAGACATCTGCAAACACCAAACATAAGGCTATAATACCTATTGTTGAGTTCAATGATATCATCAACTTTAATGCTTGGTGGCATAATATTTACAAATCTACAGCAGTTTCTATTAAAACTACAAAAGGCTCCAGGAATAAACGAATTCCATTAAATATCATCATTTTGGGTACCAGATCAAAGAGGGTAATGGAGTAGTGGTGGCCAAAACTTTAGTTCGTTCGTAACAGACACTTTTCCATTATCTCTATCTGAAAATCTAAGTAAACTTCTTGGAAAAGCCTACTCTGAAGGAAAAATTCCTATTACTACAGATAAAATGTACCATCGTCGTGTCGATATTTTAATCAGATCTGATATAATCGGGTAGCCTAATTCGAAAGTGATCTAATTAGCGATTAAAAAAACCCAAAAAACAGGTTGGCGCAGAAGTAACGTTGTTTAACTACTTAGCCCCAAGCTAGCCATCTGATAACATCAACTATAACGACTAAAAATGATGTTCAATATTTACATGAGTGGTATCGGATAAAATGCTTGCCGTAAACTGATGACTAAATAGAAAGCTAAATAGTGAATTTTAAAATTAATTAATTAGGAACAAACTCAAATTATCGTTAAACCGGTATATTCCGCGACGTATTTCCATTATTTCAGTATGAGTCAGCAATTATATTTCTTTTCTCTTAACAAACAAATAAACTGTTTGTCATCTATTACTAATTATATTACAAATATCAGCAAACCAACGAATATTATTCGATAAAATTGAAAGGAAATCCTCCCTTTCCATTCACAGCTTTAACGCAACATGTGTACACTGTAGAATATTAATCAAAACCTATCTAATCGAATTAAATTCGCAGCATGTTTTCAATGCGAGATAGTTTATCCTCATCCCTCCAATGACGTCGAAACGGTGAAAGGGTCGCAAGGGGCACCCTCACTAGCGCAACATACACAATATGGCGTGTCGTCTTATCCTTGGCGATTTACCTAAATAAATTAACTCGGACGCTGGCGAACGCCCGAGAATATATAATTAAGTGCGGTGTCCTCCGCGCGCAGAGATTTAGAGCCACTCTTGGGTGGGTCAGGTCACTATTGGAGACAATAAATTCCACTAATTAATTTTATTCAGGCGGCGTTTAAGCTGTTACTTAGTCCATGGTTTTATTAGTTTAATAAATAATACTAATGTTGTTTACACTCTTCTCTGCGAATCGGTCATTCTGCCTTGCCGTACATTTTTATTCTTTAATACTAGAATGTTATACAAATTGTACAGTTATACAATAAAGGAATAACATTGATATAAGCGCGGACTATCTTCTCAATTAAGTTATTTGTATGCAGTAAATTAAATTAATGAGACATTACGTTCTGCAATAAAGTTTGGTAATCTTACTTTTTTGCCAAATTTTGAAATTCGTACTTTTACTATAATATTTATAGCAGCAAATTCGAGTTACTTTGCTTAATATCTTGATCCCATATTAATAAGCAAATAATATTGGACACAGCATTGTGGCGACTGACTGCTGACAACGATAAAACGTTAAAGATAAACTATGAAACTGTGATAACTTGTTCTAAAGGCTGAAATTATTATTCCTAGAAACATTTGTTTTTTCCAGTTGAAAGGTTACATAACATCTTTAATTTTCATCGTTGCTGATTTCATTAAAGAAAACCACATTTGTAAATAGCACTTGATCACTGTATTGATGATTTCAAGTGAATTTTCCTTTAGCTATTACTGCATGTGTTAGCTTCACTTATTAAATGATATCGAAGGCTTCCACGGCTTGCGTTTCTATTATAAGTGTTTCCGGGTGTTGACCGAGTCATGGTTAGTAAAATAAATACAAATAAAAATAAAATGCACAAGATACAGAGTAAAAAACTCGAAGTTAAACCCTAGAATGGGTATTGGTGCTCCACAACGAACTTTGATTATAGCTACATTTTTTTTTATAGAGGGGAAAATCTTCGAAACGACTCCTGCTCAGTTGTCATTCGCAGGTTGTGTTGGATTTTTACCGACTAAAAACCCCCCTTTGTGCTCTTGCACTCTACACCGGAATCCGCTGCCGCAATTCTTCCGTGCAGGGTGTGTCTAAGGCTACGGTCTCCTTCTGTCCTCCTCTTCCTTTGTTTTTACTATATTTTCAAGGCAGTCAAGTAGCGTGCGGCTATGCAATTTCGAAATCAGGTCGTTTCGTACATCAAGTATCCTTCCCGACTCTTCTTCGTATTTTCGTCTATTACGTGCCCATCTGTGACATTCGAATAGTGTATGGTGAGCGTCATCTACCATTCCGCAGTAGGGGCATTCATCCGAGTCCACCTTTCCTCGCTCATACAGGTATCGTCTGAAGCATCCATGGCCTGACAGCGCCTGTGTGGTAAAGTAATTGGCTTCGTTTTCAGGCCCTTCCAACCAGTTTTTAATATCAGGGATCAGTTCGTATGTCCAGCGGCCATAGGTTCCTTCGTCCCATGCCAACTGCCATTTCCTAATCAGTTCTTGTTTGGCCTCTTTCATAGATATCCCGGTATAGCGAGCGTATCTTTCCCAAACGGCGAGTTCAAACGGAGCGAGCTTATCGATTACTGCAACCGCCCCGGCGGAGATTGTTCTATAGGCGCAGCAGACTCTTATGCATACTACTCTATGGAGTGATGTCAGTTTTGCACGAATTTTAGTGTACATGGTGGCCTCCCTCCATATCGGTGCCGCGTAAAGGATCTGCGAATGAACAACACCAGCCAAGATTCTTCTTTTTGAAGTTCGAGGGTCTCCCACGTTGGGCATTAGACACGAGAGTGCGGAGATGGTTTTTTCTGCTTCAGCAATGCTTTCTCGGATATGTATTGCGAAGGACAATTGGGAGTCAAGCCAAGCTCCCAGATATTTTATCGCCGGTTTTGGGATTAGCGTGTGACCCTGTATCATAAACTGGATCCTTCCAATTTTACGTTTGCTGGTCAGAAGGACGGCTTCTGACTTCTCCGGTACTAGCTGAAGGTCCCTGGATTTCAACCAATTGGTGATTCTGAACAGGGCTAAATCTACCAAGCTCCTCAAGGTCTGTTCGTTAATGGCTGTCACTATCAGGGCAACATCGTCCGCGAAACCAACCATTTGGACCGCCTTTGGCATTTGCATTTTGAGTAGGTCGTCGTACATGACATTCCATAATGTCGGTCTTAACACTGATCCCTGGGGCACTCCGCTGTTTATCTTGCAGCTAATGACAACTCCTTCCGCTTCAACTATTATTTCTCTTTCCGAGAGGTATGACGCAATGATGTTTTGGAGACCTTGTGTTACTCCTCTCTCCTGTAGGGCGTCCAAAATGCGCTGCCAAGATGCGCTGTTGAAAGCGTTCTTTACGTCCAAAGTCACCATGGCGCATAGTCTATGGTTCTGGTGGCCTGCAAAGTCAGATCGAGTTCGTCTTTTAGCCTGGCCAGTATGAGATGCTCATAGAGTTTCCTTCGACATCAAGAAGGCAAATGTGGCGATATGAACTAGGCTCGCTTACGGGCTTGTTTCCCTTTCTAATTAACACAAGGTTTGCCTTTTAGCTACATAACCGGGTTCGATGAATAGTGAGATATTTGTAGATGTTATGAAACACTACATCAAACACAGTAGTAGTACCATGGAAAAAGAATACCAAGAAAGTTAGATAGAAGTTTAATAGCTACGGATACTTTCGAAAAAGCTGCAATTGCAATGGAAGGAGAGGCTGCTAAAAGAAGAAAAGCAAGTAATTTATTTCAAAGCGATTCAGAAGATGAGGGCGAAGTTGTGCTTCAAGATGAATCTAACACTGATAACATAGACTGGTTTGAAGAAGATAGGAACATAGAAAACGACAAACTTACATTAACCAAAGACTGCTTGGAAAAACCACTGTGTCGATCACCAGATGTAGGGTCGTCATTGTCGAATTTAACACAAAACATCAAAAAATTTACCACATAGCTAATGTATTAGAAAACAGAAATGCTTCAATAGTAGTGGACAAAAACTGCTGAATAATTTCACATTCCCAACGTTCCTGTCAGTGGAAGTACTACAAGGCAACAATCTTGTTATAAAATTCCTATTAATATATCGTATTTAAATTTACGTTAATTTAATTTTTTCTCATAAACAAGAATTTGAGTTTTAATTTAAATTAATGTTGTAAACTGGTTTTTATCGTTTTACTTTTTGTTTCATGGGCATTTCGCTTTGTTTAACCTGTTGAAATAAATATTATGCAAAATTGTGGTTACGCTAAATTAAAATATGTTACTTGTGGTAACCTTGGTGGTACCTTTTTGATTCACTGTGGACCAACGGCCGATTGAACTTGATAATTTTGAAAAACTGTCTACGATGTTAAATGGAATATAAATTGGAAACCTGACACTTGAGTCAACCTCTGGCAGAATTTACGGCAATTCGGGTTATAAATGCTGAAGACAAGGACTCTTAAAAGACACTGATCCACTGTTGACCATGTTACCCTACTGCACTCTTCCCGAGTTCAGTCAATTTCACTAAGTTTTTAACATTTTGAGCACCTCTTCTATGCAAATGTGCCATCCACTTTTTTTTCTACTTCCGAGATTATTTCAGAAATATTAAGACTGTTGAGAATCAACAATATTTGACAGCTGATGTTGTTTTATGATTTTGGCAAATTGCCTGCTGTCGCTACAACCTAGTTAATGCATTGCTTTTGTACCAGGATGTAAAAAAAAGAAATATATTAAAATTAAGAAAAACAATAAAGTCCGAATACTTTTTAGGCCGTCAATAATTATTGGTAAGTAATATGTAGTAACATTATTTTCCGGCAACAGTAAATTTTCCTATATATGCGTAAACACGCACAATTCCAAATTACTAAAATAATGTTATTATAAATGTTATCCAGCAGCATGGTTTATTGCGTGCCACATGTCTTCTCAAGAAAATAATTAGTTTTAAAGGCTGATACCATGTGCTAAGTTCTACTACTCAACACATTTGCAACTTTATAGTACTACAGTATTCTGTCGGGGGAGATAGTGTTTCTTCATTTAAAATGCCATGTGTGATATCTGAGTAGTTCTTAAGACAGCTCTCTCAAAGACAAGAAATTTATACCCGTTGTTTAATTGTGCCAGAAGTGTAAGCTACTTGCGGAATTTACACACAACATGCCTTTTCCTAGTAGGCTCATTCCTCCAACTAATTTACCTTTATTTGTAAAACTCGAAAGGATTTTGTATGTGTGTGATTTCCAAAATTTTTGATTTGATAACAGACATTTTTTTGTTAACTTTCTTACAGTAATAAGTAAGCTTTAGCAAAACTTTATAATGTTAGTAGGTACACCTTGATGCAAATGTGTACGGGCACGTATCGAAAGAGAAACACTTGCGGCACAATATTTTGTTCCGTACGGTATGCTGACACTCCGTCTATTTGGAACAAAATATTGTGCGGCAGGTTTCTCTCTCGATACGTGTCCGGATACATTTGCATCAATGTGTACATACTTTAGTGCGGACACTATCTCTACAAAAATGTTTTCTAGAATAAGGTATATACCTATGTTGATTAAAAGATAAAAGAGAAATGTTAGCATTCGAACACAAAGGAAAATATTTCAATTGAATTCCGAACGAATTTGAATACGACCCAATGATGGCTACTATTTAATTCATCCTTTCACTCTCCACAAATCAATATTCAGTATTATTAAACGAAACTTGATCGCTGGAACGTTTCACCTGATATTTTCCAGACACGAAACTCGGAAACGTTGCAAGCCAGGTTTATTTAATTTGTTCAAGAGTTACTGGACTATTTGCCTTTTATTGATAGATACACTTATACTTGTGAGAAATTGCGGACAATGACCTGTAAATTGGCTCGTCGGTAAAGTGTTTCCGATTTATTGGATCAAATATGCACGTACAGCTGTCAATATTTTATTGCTACGTTGATGGTAAAATAGCGACACTTAACGTTTGATGTGGATAAACATTTGTTTTTATTTTATGTGACACTTCTTCCTGTCTACTTTTACTTGAGAACTGCTGCTATAACATTTCTGATGACAGTCCACTGCTCACTATGTGATCAAAAATTAGAATATTCTTTACTATACTCTGTTTTTTAATAAGGGGAGTGAATTGAATATAGCCCGCCCAAATATAGGCTTACGATTGGTTTGTTGCCGGTCATGTTTACACTGCCAAAATTTGGTATTTTAGCGACGCTATATTGTAGACACAACGGATTGAGTAAATACATATTTCGTTAAATATTTTTCGATTATCTTTTTGTGTTTCTACTACGTTTAAACAAAAAAATCAGTTTTTTAACTATTTTCTTGTAAAAATGGATCAACAGCCTAATACAAGCGGGCTATCAAAATCGCCTCCAAGAAAACGTGCTACTTTGAGGCGTGGACATTTGTACAGGAAAAGCAAGTTATACTAAACGTATACAAGAAAATAGTAATCTATAAAGAAAACACAGATAACACTACAAATTTCAAATGCTGTAGGTAACATACGTAAATGTTCATAAATATGTATATTTATATTGAACAATACCAATAGGTGTTTCGAGGACATGTTTACCATATTATTGGTGAATATAAAGCTGGTGGACTAATTTCACCGCCATTCAAATGAGTTGGAAGAAAGGCGCTGCTACCTACAGTTGACGATAGTATTTAATACATGATAAAAAAAATCATAAATGACTTTTTTAAGATGGAGAACTTCCTACATTAAACAAAACCTTAAAGAAAATAAGGAAAGATCAAAATATACCCCCAATGAGTCGTTCAAACTTGTATAAATTAATGAAGTTGCTTAATTTTGAAAGTTTGGATCCTAATTATTATGCAAGTGTTTTATATAATACAGAGTTTGTATTTACAGATATTTAAACCGTAATCGTTAAAGTTTACTGCTCGAAGGTGTTGACATTCGTTTGTGGAGACGAAAATATTTATCTTCAATATCAAAATATAGAAATGAGCAACATTCAATCTATTACTTAGATGAAATATGTCTCAATTAAGGGCACACAAGAGCAAACGTGTGGGTAGATGTTAATGTTAGAACACGCAGACAAGCATTTACAGATGGTGTAACTACTGGTCTCAAAAATCCTGCTGGTAAAGGGAGACGCTTAATTATTTAACATATTGGTTCTAAACACGGTTTTGTCGACGATGGGTTACTACTATTTCAAGGAACAAAAGCAGTTGATTGCCACGATGAAATGGATGCAAATGTTTTTGAGGAGTGGTTCAATAATATTTTGAAGAAATTACCTGAAAATAGTGTTATTGTAGCGTACTTAGATTACCACCTTACCAGTGTGAATTGAATTAGTTGGGGCGCCAAAAAAAATGAAGTAGTTGCACAAAATGAAAGCTCCAAATTAGCTGAAGTGAAAGACTTTTAGTTAACCACTATTACAAATATAACTTCAGACATGTGTACAAAATGTGTAGAACATGTAATTAATAGATGATGTGGTGGAGCCATTTA
Source organism: Popillia japonica (assembly GCA_004785975.1). NCBI lineage: Eukaryota > Metazoa > Arthropoda > Insecta > Coleoptera > Scarabaeidae > Popillia > Popillia japonica. The sequence continues at coordinate 15,488 of SMLS01074945.1, read as the reverse complement.
TTACTTTGTTTGTAAATAATGAAATAAGCGACAGTGATATGGACAGTGATAGTGATTCTGTTGAAGAACTGTAGAATTTAAAATATAATATCATAATGTAGTTTGATGGACCATTCTATTGTAATTTATAGTAGTATGTAACCAATTTTAAATTTCTGAAATAGAAATTTTATGTTAATATATTTGATACTACAAATATGTGTAATATAAATAATAAAATACATATTAAAATTATTGTACACTTATTTTTTTATAAATGTGTTGTATATTTAAATTAGATTAAATATGGAAGTGTAAATAAGTAGGTACTTGATTTTATTGTAATTCATCATTTAAATCGAGTATAGCACTAGATTTCATAAGATAACAGGTATGAAGTTATACTAAAGCTTTTTGTCTCATCGTGTGATGGTTGTTAAGTGATTGTTTGAAATGATTTGGTTAGTACTAAAGAATATAAAAAAAAACTTCAAGCAAATCTACGTTGTACACATCCACACCCAACTACATTAATTTTTCATGTTGGGACATAGACGCAGTCGTCAGATCTTTTTGATCTACAACATAAAAATTCAGAAATTGTCTTAGATCGTAAAAAGGAACGTATAAGAAGAAACCTGCATGTATGTACATACGTATATCATCCGGACACCGTTGTTTACCTTTATGCCGGATGACTTCGTACACAGATATATACACGTAAGGAGTTTACTCGCTTTTCCGTTTGGTTTTCTACAGACCGGAACTGAATCTTTCTGGGCGCGTAGCATACCCGTCGTAGCTTCAAATTAAACTTTCCTGATTGAGAGGCGAAATGGATGTGAAACTCACTGAAACGTCGGCGAGGGATGACTTACAAATGAAGAAAAAAGTTTAACAACTTGGCGTCTATATGTACTGGGGCTTTGTGTGTGTTTGTGCGAGTTTAAGCTGGGGCAGCCGCCACGATCATCCGAAACTTCGTTGGTTTTGAATTTATTCGAAAGATGCTAACCGATGTCGACCAGAGGGTTTACTGTAAAAAAAAACGGATTTGTTAAGCAAATGAGACTCGGACGATTATTCTCGACTCCAATATATTTTCCTTATATACATATTTACGTATGACCGGCGCATAAAAAGCGTTTAGCGAGAGAAGGAGACTTTGTTCATTTTACTATAAACAAATTTCCATAAAATTTGCCTTCCTTTCTCTTTTAAGATGGAACCGTGAATATGGAAAGTACTAGAGCCAAATCTTGTTACTGAAGTTTATGAAGTTTGGATATATTTTACGGCTTTTAAGCTACTACACAATATCGTTATCTAAATGCATGGAGTTTTCGACATTTACCCTGAATAATACGTAGATATTGCCGCAAAACCACCCTTATTATGATGTAAATTCGTTTTAGAATCTTAAACGATATGAAAAGTTATTCCCTTTTGATACCAGCCATAAATATGAGGTTGTATTTTGGCTCACTGTAGTGCCTTACATATTTAAACTGTTTGGACTTTTAAAATTATTTATACATTTACTACAATGACATTTGTAAGAAACAGAAAGCTTTGGAACACTGTTTACCAGGTATAGTTATTATTGGATTCATGTAAGATACGCTTAGGTATCTAGATATTTGAGCATTTAGAAAAAATGAAGCTCCTCTATACTCCACAGAAGTTCGCATAAGGAATAAACTAATTTTGGAAATAAATTGAATAAAGTTCATACTGCAATCTTCTATATAATGTTAATTGCGTACCATGGTAACTGAAGAGGTGTTGTAAAGTTTAAAGCAATTACAAATACATCTCTAGTAGTCTACCACACACTTCCGCCACATAATGTAAATCTTTCTTTTTCAATTTGATTAAAAAGATGTTTACAAAAACTACAAAATTTCATTCTACTTTGTATTCTACCATCATTTTAATCAACTTAATCTGCATAATGTTTCAAATACTGTAATAACCTCTTCATTCTTTCATTAATTTCTGCATAAATAACGCCTTTTGCCTTTCTCATGAGACATCGCGAGTGGAAACAAGTTTTTAAATTAATCGGGAAGATATCCACATCTTTTTTACAATATAACTGCGGAAACTTCGGTCATAAATCTAAGACAATAGCTTCCATATTCCGCAGAAGAGCTTCGTTGTTTATTATCTTTTATATCTGGCCTTATTTTTAATTGCGCGTTTCCGTTATTTAGTGCTTTTTTATTACGTAAACAAAAGTTCATCTCCGGTTCTATTATCGTTATTTCGCCGATCCTCGTCGATTTTCTTTTTTTTTTCTTCCTCCATTTCTTGCGTCAGTCGCCTGGTTCTTCTGTCATTGCAGTATTTCGACGAAACTTCTTATTTTCTAATTGGATCGAGTTACTGCGTTAGATATCTTGGTGGTTTGTGCTTTCTCGGCGAAAATATTGAAGTAACTAGAAAACTGTTTTAATGGGACACTACTGCTAGATCGTTAATTCAGGTAATTATTATAGCAAAGTTACAATGACATTATAAAGAAATGGAAGGTTTTATTATTTTGAGAGTAGAATGAGCGTAGCTTAGTTTCTGATATTAGGTTCAATTGAAATATTATATTATACAGATTATGCCGTTATCTAGAAAGTCCAGTTGTCAAAAATTGCTGTAATTTTTAGAAGAACCCATCTTTTGAGCTCTAAAACATTCAAACTATAATTGGATGTCAAAAAAGTTGTTGTAGTTCCTAACGGTTTCTAACTCTGGCTTTAATCAGAACATTTAATTTATTGGATTATTGAGAAATATAAGTAAGTACTACTTCCAAATGGAACCATGTTTATTGTAAGACTGTGAATCTTGATAGATAACCGTTTATTGAAAGAACACATTTGAAGAAGCTAGAAATGTATTTCCTATCTCTTTGTTTTTATCTTCAATTACACTTTTCGAGATTAAATAATTTTAAAAATTGGCTCTAAATGGAATTGATTAATGGAAAAGAAAATTTTGTCGTTGATTACCATACTCCACTAGCATAGAACCACATTTCTTTGTATTACTTTAGGATGGACAAGTTTCAGTATACTAACTATGGAACGTTTACAAGTCGAAGACGTATGTATGTATGTACATACATGTCACATGACTTTTATACAGTGAGAGTCAAAATGATTGATTTTTGTTATAAAGTATCCATTTCACGAATAATTTCATGAGATATGCAGTGGCGGGGTCTTATGTAATTATTTTGTTTACGTTGTTGTAATATCAAGGTTGACGGTTGTTTTGACAGCTATTACAAATCGTGACATGATGCTATCAACACTGCTATCAACTGCCTCACTACACAATAGAAGAAGCAGTTAGGTATTTATTATAATCACACGAAAGAAATATACATACACCACTACTACTGCATTACGCTACTGCATTATTCGACTTCACTATAAATGATATTACCTGACAGTTCCAAACTGAATATTACCAATCACAAAACTTGAAATGTGGTCCAAAAGTGATACCAAGTCAATCAATCATTTTGACTCTCATTGTAATTATTTTCGCTCTCATTGTAATTATCAACACAAAAGCAATAAAATACATATAGAAGTATAACAACATATGTAACTGTACTTACATTTTTGTGTTATGCGAATGAACAGTGTTGACAGATACTATCATTTATCGTGTTTGGTTAATTTTAATTTGTTTGTAATTTTTTGCAGTTGCACGATAGTTATTCTTATAACTACAAAACAGTTACTTTCAGATATGTATACAGGGTCTCCGCGATATACAAAGCATGCTTTTAAGGGATGATAGCGACAACGATTTATAAACAAAAACATATAATACACCTTGGGTCTATCTGTAAGCGTAATCTAAGCGGTTTGTTGCATTTGCGCTTATAAGTGCAAATATATAATATGTCAAATTCGACAGGAGTTACCAAACATTAAAACAAATCGATGTTACAACGTTGTTTTGATGACGTGCAAATCTTCGAATCGTGAACGCAGTTTAATGAACATCAAAGGCGGTGTCAGTATCTCTCTGTGGCTGCAGATTTGATCATCCAGAGACAACATGTTTTTTCTTATATTTCGTTCTGTAGCGTCATTTTGTTTTATTTGTAGCTATTTCTTCATGGTCTTTTGTATTTTTAGTTATTTTTGAGATGGTGTACAAAAATGTTACACCGGTCTGGGAGGGAAAATGCTAATCTGCGACAAGTGTAGACAAAATTTTTGTATACCACCATTAAAAAGAAAGTGGGCTGCTTTAGTGTGAAATATTTGTGACACATGTGAAGACTTTCCTCATTATTGCAAGCCTTGTGTCTATGCATCCCATTAGTTGTTTTATTTGTATTTTGTAGTTTGCCTAATTTCATTGGAAAACGTTTATTTTTGCTACGTTTTTTATTTTATCGTTTAGTTTTCTTATAAAAGCACGTAAATGAATCGTTTCTTTTAGCTACAAACATTAATCAAATAGGTACCTATTTTACTGCTCAAACTACTCGCTAAAAAATCGCCCTACGACAAAAATTTGAGGCCAGGTGAATTGATTTTCCATATAAAAACAACTAAACGTATAATGTTATTGTTACCCATCATTTTACTACAAGTGGTTGTCGGTGTACATTAATGTTACACTATCGTAGTACATAACAAAGGTGTACATTAATGTTACACTGGCGGCGAGAGTGTTCAATCTTCAATCAATGATGTCATAACATTTCCCAACACCATTCGTCAAATACAGAGAGCTTTGACTAACCATGAGTTCTGAGAACTTGCCTTTCTACAGTTGATATGAAATTTAGCCTACAGGAAACCAAATTTAAGGACATACCATATTCATGGAAATAGGACCAACTCTGCACACAAGTCATATATAATTATACACTCAACTACTATACCGAGAAATGACATTATCATCTTCTTGAACCGCTAGACAGAATATTTCTTTCCGAACATTTTTATGTTTTGAAATGATATTATAATTTCCTAATGTCCTAATAAGTTTACGAAGCCACATCTCCCGGTTTTGGTTCACATTCTGTTTCAACTGAATAAAGTAATATCAGGATAATACGAATATAGGTTGCGGCAATATTACACTGTGAATAATAATAAAGGAGTGCAGTTTGCAAGTTTACCTTATCGATTTAATGAAACTTTGTTGGTTAATATAACCAACGGTAACTAACAGCCCTATCGCCTCTTAGCTGGGTGTCAATCGCTCTAAGTTTAGCACATCCGTTTGCTGCTTCAATTAATAACTTACAAACTGCGAAATATGTAGATATATCGCAAACATGTCAAAACAAGCTTTCAAATGTAATTCATGGTAACATTCTGCAAAGTTCTACTAAGAGTTTTGTTGCATTTTCCGTGTATAAAAAATAAATTAATATCTTCTTGATTTGTATAAGCATTGTTTTGTGTTATTGTCATACCTTTTAACTTAACTAACCAAATAAGGAAATTGGAATAGCATCGTCAGACAGGTCAAGCCGGAAATAAACAGATTTAATCTAGCAAATTTAGTATTTAGGCTAATTTACATACAAGGAACACGAATTTGATGTTTATTCTGAAATCAAAAAATAGGTTTAAAAATTAAATTTATAAAATTGGATATTGCAATCCGATCTTCACTTGTTTGAGTTAGCGAAGCCTAAATTACACCAATGGAATATCAGGAATTCCAACAAGATTGAAAACGCCTCAATAAAAGAAGAACGTTCTAGTCGTGACCATCGAAGCATACATCCAGCCAATTATTCTCGGAACGGTGAAAATCGAACTTGAGATAATCTAAAAACATAAACTATGTCAAATATTACGATATCAGTAGAGAAACGATAGAACCAATTCATTTTCCTAAGGCGAAAACACGATAACCAGTTACCTGTCCTATCCTGAGATCCTACAAAAGACCGGAAGTATCCACGAACATCAACTGATTCAAGGCCGAGTCCATTCAGCTGACATTTACCTGTACCCGAGATTATGAGGTATGTTGTGAAGAACGCGGAATTTATATGAAGGTATTTTCATTGTTCACTATCAAGAACTTTTAGTTAGTGTTATTTAACGTACTTAGTTAAAGGTTTTTTTCTTACCTGTCAATTAAATAAATAATGTAAGCTGATTTACGCTAATGCGTCACTTTACAAGTAGTTAATTTACTTGAATAACAATACTGCATGGGTTGATTTAGAAACAGCAATACTGTTAGCTCGGTTATCTCTTAAAACAATGTTTTAACCCTTTTACATGCTCTGGCAGCGGAATAAATACTCCTCTGCCTGGTATTTATTGTTAGATATTTGAACTTAGGGCTAATTAGCGCCAACGAGTGACTGAACTACTAGAGCAGTTAGTATTGACCTACACATCCACGCAATTTCATTTAAATCCGGTGGTAGTGTTCAGGCATAGAATATTTGACGGGGTAAGGATGTCAGAGTTATGGATGTAACAGTTGATAATTTTGTTGCAATTAATTAGTATCTAGTGCAAATTTGATGAGAATTTAGGTGCATGTATAATATTGCTTACCCTGATTTGGTTTTCGAGGATCTTTTCAAATTAAATACACGGCAGGCGCTCAAAAAACTTTTTTACAACAAATTATTTATAGCAAGCGCAGTAGTTCTAAACTTTTATTCGGCATCATTAAATTACTCTCCAATAAGCAGTTTATTACATTCATATTTCTCGCTGCATTGTTGAATTTAGTTAATAATATAATCTTCCACTAGAAACAACCATAAAAATAAGATTCCGAAAGAAATAGTTGTGGAAAAACCTTTGGTGACCGATTAACGTTTGCCTGCTATGAGTATCCGCCAGCAATATTCATATCGATCCAGTGATACAAAGCTTAAACAGTTCCTTCAACTCTTCGCCAAGAGCCCGGAAAAATCGTTTAGCAAACAAACTTCAACATTAAATACTTTTCTTTGTCCTCAGTGAAAGAGAAGGGACCACTAAACGACAACATCGTCGACGAGAAGTGCCATAAAAATCGACATCGAGTCGTGTCGTCGGCAAAAATTTCATTTTGGATATAGCAGATGAAATCTGGTGTTACGGTATGAGTGTTATTACATTATCATTTACATAGTACTAACAATTTTATGCGATAAACTCGTCTTGATGCAACTCTAATTATAACGAAACGTAAAAAAAGGCAACGGCATTCAGAAAAATGTTTTCCTACCTCCGCCGCTAGCATACTCCTTTTAGCGAAAGGTTAACGTCGTTTCCAACGACGAGCGTTCTCCATATTATTTATAACAATATTACTGAATGCTGGCCCGTCATTCGCTTTTCTCGTTTCTGGTCGTTACGAACGTTGATACAAAGAACAGTACGGAATAAATGTTATACGCTATTATAATTACGAAATGTTTTATCTTCTGGTGCTTTACGTTAAACTCTGATTGTTAGATATGGTTAGGTTCTCGAATTAAATGCTTTCACTTAAGGATGCTCAGATTGGAGCCTACAAGTACTGTAATGCCTGCTTCTCGTAAGCGTTTATAATAAATGAAACTGGATCAAAATTTAACGCTAGTTATTTTGGATTTCTTAGTGCCCTGCTAGGTGAGATAGAACTGATAAAGATACAATTAGAGAAGTTAGTGTACATAGCTTAATAATTGAATTGGTTCTCGTTTAGACTTATTAAAATCAACATTAACATTTCTAAATCTGCAATGCTATATGTTGTTGCTGTATAATTCACAATTTTACATTGGCTGTACTCAGCAACTTCTTCGTATTTTGTATTTATGTGATTTTAATTACGAAACCAAACAGTACAAATTGTGTAGCATGCAAATTTTCTACGAACAATTCATAGTTGACATATTTTCCTGTTAATGACCCGACGACGACGTAGTTTAACTGACCGGGTTCTATCTCTAACTACTTTCATAGAGACCTGATACCAAAGAGAGCTAAAACATCTGCTGCACTAATCGATCTCACGGTAGCCTATAATACAGTCTGGCGACATGGATTAACCTCTACATTCATACGAGTAATTCCTTGCCTAAAGACAACAACGCTAATTGGGGACATGCTCTGCACCAGTCTAATTACGGGTATATGGAAACACAAAAAAGCAAAGCTGTGAAGTTGAACAACGGCCTGCCCGAGGGATCTGTTCTGACTCCATTGCTCTTTAGTCTATAACTATATAAGCCGACATGCCGAGAATAACAGCTAGAAAATTTGGCTATGCCATTGGCTGGGCAATAGTCATTCAAAACAGAGACCTTGAAGTGACATAAAACTTTCTAAGTAAAGATTTAGATACCTTGCGAAATTACTTTCGCAAAGCGACCCTCCAACCTAACGTGGCAAAGACTGAAGTGTTTCCATTTAAGTAATAAAACACTTTCTTATAAAAAGCACTTAACTAACCTAGCTGCAAAAGTTAACACTAGAAACAATATTCACAGACAAATACTGTGCTCTAGTGTGACCCAACAGTGCTCATACTAAACTGGTAGATAGCTAGTTTAATTACACCATGCGTATTACATCCTTCTTCTTCTTCATTTTCTTCTCTTATTCTCATACCTTTTCAGGTGTCGGATGAGGGTTCCGTGTCTTCTACCCACTTTTTCCACTCTTTTCTGTCTCTTGCCATTGCTTTCATTTCTTCCAAGTTCTTTCCCTTTCTTTTTCCCCTTTCTCTTATCTAATCAACCCATCTTCTCCTAGTCCTTTCTCTTCTTTTGTTTTTTGAGTATCCGGTCTCCATTATTTTGCTCGTAATTCTATTTGTCTTCATTGTTATTATATGTCCGTACCAGTTCAGCTTTTTTTCCTAATTTTCCTCGCAATTGGTTCTTGCTTTGTTATTTTCCTGATGTCCTGATGATTCGTTCTTGATCCTATCCCATTTTGTTTCCCCCCCCATCCTTCTTAGATGTTTCATCTCCATTGCATTAATTCTTGACTCATCTTTCTTTCTCAATGTCCAGTTTTCACATGTATATGTTATTATTTGTAATGTAATTGTATTCTATATTTGGATTTTTGTCTCAACACTAGATCACTATCACCCACAGGACACCAAACACTTGGATAAATACCAACGCGTTTCGACAGCAATGCTGTCATTATCAAGGCGATAATAGAACGCCTTGATAATGACAGCATTGCTGTCGAAACGCGTTGGCATTTATCCAAGTGTTTGGTGTCCTGTGGCTGATAGTGATCTAGTGTTCTACTTCAACACCAAGAGATCCAGTGAATATTTTTATATTTTTGTCTAAATATCAATGTAGCTATGTCCCAGGATTGTCTTATTTAATGAATAGTATATTCTTGTTGATTTGTTTTGCTTGTTAATTAATTCTCTGTCTATTTTCCCTTTCCTTTTTTTCCATTAAATCTACTCCAATCAGTTGGCTACCTCTTCTTGGCCATATACCGCCGCCAGAATTCCGTAGACAGGATAAGCTTTTAAGGGAATATAGTAAAGTAATCCATAATTTCCAACTTTTCGTCAACTTGTACCTAGACCACCTCGAGATTAATGGGCTACAATCAAGAGTCCGCTCTTTTAGAGAAACTAGACCTCTTTATGAGAAGAGTTTCAATGTGAAAATGTGATTTGCACCTATCATGCATAACTGAAAATCCACCAGGATTTAGATTAGCAGGAAGAACTTAGTGCTCACTGAACAGAATCGGGCAAAAACGGGGGATATTCTGAGACTCGTTATTTAAATGGGGGAAATAACCAATCCTCGCAGTGTAATTGCAATAGCAGTAACCAGATCGTAAGACATATTGTGGAGGAGCGTCCATTCAGATCCTACATTAGTGAGCCGACTGATTTCCTGACCGCAACTGAAAGTTGTTTTAGTGTGAAGTTATGTACTTTTATTTTGTGTATATGATAAATAGGTAGATAAAGATTTTCTCTTAAAATCCATAAAAATTAAGTTACCAAGAACTGGATTATAACACTGAACGTAACTTATAACTAAATAATTTATTGACAAATTGATCTGAAGTAATCGCGAGCTGCAATATAATTTCTACTGCTTCTAAATTTGCAAACATCATAATCTCATTACGCACACGTATACGTACTACAAAGTTTTATATCGGCACAGCTTCAAGACATAAATCCTTAATAAAAAGATGCGCATAAAGATGATGACGTAGAAGCGCTTAGCATTTTTATGGAAAGCTAAAGATACGGTTGCCGTGGGTACTTGTTGTTTGCAAAATGTTACATGAAACGACGAAAGGCAGAATTTTGTCGCTAAAATACGGAAGAAAGCAGTAGAATATATTACGTACCACTCGGAATACGGTTGGAATTTAAGACGATCTCGAAAGTGATAGGCAGCGTTTGATTACCGCTTTTGGAGGATATCCAGACACGAGGACATTTTATTTATTTGGGACGGGTTGGTATAACGTAAATATATTGACATAAACGCAAACTAAAGACAACGTTTTGTATGCAGAAAATAGAACGGTTATAACATAAAATATTTGAATTCAGATTTCGGTATATACGGATGGATTGAAATTTCATAAGCGGGAAACACGGATTGTATTTCAACTATGGTTACCCATAAAACTGAAAACGCTAATATTTTTTAAACTAGAACGGATTGGACTGAAACTGTAATGGCCAATGTAGGCTTAGAAAAAAAATCGGTGTATGTTTTCCACGTCAAGTTTTGCAGTAACCAATAAACTCGCATACAAACTTGTTGACATTCACTAATTTGAGTCCAATTAAGTCGGTTGTAAATAAACTGAACTCATAATTCGGCAAATTATATAAATGCAGTTGTTTAAGTAAATGGCAAAAAATGATTTCTGCAAACATTTAGTATGAGTATTTTCCATTATTTTCCTCAGACCAAATATACTCTTCATATCTGCATATCCAAATATGTAGATACAACAATATATCTGTCAAATGGAGCAACAATACATAAACAATCAGCCATTATCCAATATAACAGACGAACAAAATATGTAATGAATGAATGCCATGTGACACACGTATTGTGTCCGTTATACCTGCTCGAAATAGAAAATGCACGTAGAGATATTCATTCATATTCGTATAATACAGTCGCTCGTTTTTCCGTTGTTTTTTCTCTCGTCATTTCGGAGGCGCTTTGTTTTTTTTTTCACTCCGGCGAAATCAGTTCGTATTGCGGAAAGGTAGACACGACAGGTGACATTTATTGTTTTCAAATCGTATCACCGGCGTGCTAAAATAACCTTCAATTGTCCTCGCGCATATCGAATTCAACAATAGATACCATGTTACCGTGAATCGGACGATAACTTCGATTTTTTGCTTGCTTAGATTCTATTATAAGTACATGAATATGTGAATTCCATCTCTACAACTTCTCATTTAAAAATATTGCAATTGATTATTATTATTTTTTAATTGTAACAATAATGACAAAATTAGAAATGAAATATTTATGTAGCTTCTTGAAATGTTGCTGAAATGATTTGCCATTTATATTAAGTTCATTGCAGTTTACTTTAATATTAATGTCTTTCGGAACAGTAGAAAGTTTTCTCTAATTATAGGACATTTTTCGCTACAAAATTGTAATTCGTAGTTAACTTTTACTATTTTGTGCGAATACCTCTTGATTTGATTTGATTTGATTTGCACACTGGGTACGGATGAGGTTTCACGTCATCCCCTTAACACCGCGACCTAAGGCCTTTTGTATTATTCCGTACCTAGTGAATTTCTTTACAAAAACAGGTTTGTCCCCTTTACTAGGTTTAATAGCCTGTATGGTAAATCTCTTTCCGGTAAACCTGTTGGTTGGTTAGTTTGTTCCAAAAGCGACTGTCTCCGTTGTACCAATGCAGCGCATTCAAATACAATGTGGTAGGCTGTTTCCTCTTCCTCATTGCATAATCTGCAGAGAGGTTCATCTTTAAAGATGCCGATTCTATGCAGATATTCCCTTAGACAGCCGTGTCCTGTTAACAAGCTCGTCACTGTTCTAAGCTGTACTCGGTTAAGAGCCAGCACATCCGCTGCTAACTGCTGGGATGGCTGCCTCATCATCCGTTTGCTGTGTAACTGCCTTTCAACGTTGTTCCAGTGTACCTGGTGTGTTTTTGTAATCCACTCAGTTACTGCACCACGTATTGCAGTCTTAGGTATCGCCAGACCCGGTTCCGGTCCAGTGAATTGAGTTGCAGAGCCTCTTCTTGCGAGCTTGTTTGCACCCACACCAAAGTAACTTTGTTGTGTTTTGCCAGAGTTTTTAGGTTTTCCAGGCAGTCCCAAGCTAGCTTTGAGGTTATCTGATAGGCTGCTAGAGTTTTTAGGGCCGCCTGGCTGTCCGATAGGATGTGTATCAGCTGACCCTTTGGTTCTCTATCCAATGCCCTGCGGGCACATATCTCTATTGCTAGTATTTCCGTTTGTTGCACGGTGGTATATTGCCCTAGTATCACGTATTCTTCATGATTTAGGGTTTCCCCATATATACCTGCCCCAGAACCTGTCGTTCTCTTTGACCCGTCTGCGTACCAGATCTGGGTTCGGATTCCAGGTTTCTGTTTTTCACTCCACTCCTCCCAATCTAGGACAACCTTGAATGGTTTATCAAAGGAGAGTTTGGGAATCATTGCATCACAGCCCATTTCAAAAATAGGGTTTGTTTTCTCAGTGGTTATTCTGGCATGCCCTGAAGTATTCTGGGTTCTCCAGTTTCCTCCACATTTCAGTCTATGCGCCCCTATTCTTGCCTCCCCCCTTATGTAAATGTCCAAGGGGGGCAGGTTTAGCATGGTCTCCAGAGCAGCTGTTGGCCTGCTTTTTGCAGCACCAGTGATACACAGGCAAGCTAACCTCTGAACCGAGCGAGTTTTGTAATCGCTTGCTTCTGTGTAACTTTAGTCCACCAAATAAGGCAACCATAGGTTAGCATGGGTCTTACCACTGCAGTGTACAGCGAATACCTCTTGGAATGTATCTAACTTTTTTCATTTAATAATATTCGCAATTAGCGTACATTTATTGAAGAATAAGTTATTGTTATTTTAAACTTACATTTAAATATTGAAGTTCATCAATGCGTTTATAGCAAGTATACTCAATGGGAATGAAATGATTACTCCTAATGATCTCCATATACATACATTAGTGTCCATAATTATTTGCCCACTTTTACTAAAACGTAGGTTTGAGTGAAACACCAATACAAAAATGAAACTATTTTTTTTGATGGTTAAATACGTATCAATACGAAAAATAACAACAAAATTCTGAATATAAAGTAAAAGAAAACAACGAAAATAATTAACGCTCGTCTACCTCCTTTCCGCCGAATGATTTCTTCACACAATCTGGGCATTCTTTCGATTAATTTCGACAATGTTAATGGGTCTATGTGTCTCCACGCTGTTTGTAGATGGTGCCATAATGTTCTTATAGATGACGGAGCCTATTGTCGATTTTGTCGGTGGAGATTGTCCCATAAAAGCTCGATGGTGTTGATGTCTGGACTCTGTCGAGGTGTGTTTCGGACCATTTTCCTACTGAAACACGAAGTTTTCGCCGCTTATGCGTGTTCCCAATGGAATGGCGTACAGCTCCAAAATTTTTTGGTAGCGCTCTATCTTTAATATCCCCTCGATTCGCACTAAATCTTCTTGGCAACTTTTTATTAATCTCAGACCACTGTGCTGCGGTTACCTAAAAACGTAATATCAATGATCTTCTCCAATAGATAACTCAAAAAGGCATACACTATTACAACGGCAGTTCACTTTTTTAACAAAGTTCTTCAACATTTTACTATAGAATCGAGTCAATATTAACGGTATGGCATTAGATTTCATTTTTTAGTTTGCAATTGTTTGAGCATTATTCTTGAAGCCTTGTGGCATTGACAGCTCCTATCCTATTGCGTGAGGTAGGTCGTGCTACATTTCTGGCTTAACCCAGTCACCAAACACGCGCAAGTTATTATGATATCCCCTCGATTCGCACTAATTCCCCCACAGTAATCCCGAAAAAACACCCCCAAATCATGACCGAACCTCGCTCATGTTTAACTGAAGGCACTACAGAGGGTTAGCTAATCGTTCTCCACCTGATCCCCGAAGAAATACCTTTCTTCTCGAACCAAAAACCTTAAATTTGCACTCATCGATACACAACACACTTTTCTACTGTTTGATGGTCCAATCTTTATGTTCTTGTGCCCAATTTAACCGTTTAGTTTTATTTTGCTTGCGTAACAAGGATTTTTTACAGCAATTCTTTCATGTAAACTAGCTTCCTTTAAGTGTCTCTTAACCATGGTTAAGAGACTCGTTACTTTTAGGCGATTGACGTTCGCTTCGGCGGCCATTTCTTCTACTGATTAAAACGATGTTACGATCTTTTGCCGGGGTTGTAATTATAGGACGTCCTGACGCGTTTTTTGTTTGAAGTACTGCCGGTATTTTTAATTTTTTTAATATTGTAGTCTACACTGAGAAAACTGTGACAGCAAAATATTTTATTTAGAAATTTATACTTATGAATAGTATAAATTGTATTAAAATTACGAACACTGTGTTTAATCGCCTACAACAATTTTGTTGCTAAAATCTTAAAACAAAATGTTTTAAGATTAAAACAAAAGGTTTGCTACATTTGATGAAATTTTTAAATAAAAATTATTTACAACATCTAGCAAAACTAGTTCATTGGTTTTTAAAAGTATTTATATTGGTTTTTAAATAAAGGTAGTTTCAATTTATGCACGTTGAAACACTAATTAAATGAGAGAGAGAAGGTTTAGGGCGCTCGTACGTAAAAAGAATGAGATGCAGTATGACGCGGTCTTTGTATTTGAGAAAAGGTTTTGTAAATCTGTTAGTACAAATTATTGCTAATTGTAGTACAAGCAATTTACTTAAAGTTACTATAAAATATAGTAAATTGAAGTATAATAGGTACTTAATTTCCAGGAATAAATTTATTGTTAAATTTAGTATGCTATGTTGCTGTCCTATATATAGCAATAAATTATACTAAAATGCAGTATATTTATACTTATAAATACTATAAATTTTTCTCCGTGTACTGTTCTCCGCGGTAACTTAAGTAGTTTCGCAATGTCGCGATTACTTTTACCGGTTTTGTGGTAACTAAATATCAGAGCACGGGTTTCTGTCGATAACTCTTTCGTTTTCGCTATAATTTTAAGTTTACGCCTTTTATACCTTTAATGCACACACTTCGACGTTAACGCTTTAGTGGTAAAACTAAACTAGTATTTCTTGTCTTCAGGGGCACAATAATATTGATAAACTTTCCATATTTTATTATTTGTATTACCTGCTGCACACAGCATGCACTTTTCTGAGAAATGACACATTAGTTCGCTGAACTACCTTAAATCATAAAACGATCTCTTCCGTTTATGAGATTAAAATATTTGTTTTTAGTTTAGGTTATAAGAATACTTGAATTAT
>SMLS01074944.1:0-35984 GCA_004785975.1 Popillia japonica | reverse complement strand
CCAATATAATAGCAATCTTTATTTATGTTGTTTTTGACGAAATCGTTCCAGTTCCTGCACAATTCATTTATACTACAGACGTGTAAATATTTATCTTATAGAGAAATGCTTCAATTTAATCAAATCGATTCTCATGTAACAGACCACACAATGTCTGATGATAATTTGGTGGATTTGGTCGCCTACACGAGCGAAATTTATGTATTTACGGTTTTGTTTGCAGATTTTATTTGGGTGCTGATTGATTTTCTGGATTATTTGATAGAGCATCAATCTCTTTGTAAACTAATCCAGTGAGTGGTGGCGACGGTCATATCACACGCATGGAGTCATTGCTCAGGAAGGTTAGAACACACAATTTTGTAGAGGCGTATATATTAAACTTAGAATCTGAGATAAGTTTTTTTTTGGATAGGTATAGGGTGCGGCATATTAATTTTATTTCATTTCATAGTAAAAGGTATCTAAGACAAGGGGTTCAAAGAGTTAAATCTAGTAATTTAGCAAGTTTGCAGCTCATCATTCACTATACATAACCAAGTATGATGGATTAATGGATGATGTACCATATTAGAGCATTTATAGATTTATTCACTCTAAATCATGCTTTATTGTTGGATAAATTACACTCATTTAGTTTTTGGCTGTTTAATTCGTACTTGGGTACAAACTTAAGTGAGAAGAAGCGAAGTAATAGCGATCAATAGTGGTCAATCATAATCCGAAACAAATGACTTTGATGTGCTTTGGGATATCTGCTCTAGAACCAATACTATATCTAAATGTTTGTTAATTTATTATCTATTTAGTACACAGGCGTACAAACCCATACAAATTATCTAAAAGTGAAAAGAATATATTTTCTCTTAAGCTAATACTGATTTTGTACATGCATTTCACAGTATTTGCGGCGAATTTTCTGGAAATATGGTGCATGCAAAGGGTCCCAGGTTGTCACTATCTATACCAACCTATAAAATATTCGAAGAGATTCTAATTAAAAATACTTTTATTCAATCGAACTCATATAGCCAAAATCCAAATCTAGCCAAGTTAGTCGAAGAATGCTTCTCGTCAACATATTGTACTTTCCAAGAAAAATTCTACCAACAAACCTATGGAGCCGCTATGGGTTCTTCTCCTCTTTCCCGGGTGGCTGCTAATATTTTTATGGAGGCTTTTGAATCCACGGTTTTAGAAGGCGCTGATTTGATACCGAAAATATGATTGCGATATGTTGCCGACACGTTCATCGTCTCGTCTCATGGCAAAGACACCCTTCTTGGATTTTATTAACACTCAACTCTCACATCATATTAACGATGAAGATTGAAACAAACGGTTCCCTACCCTTTTTGGATGTGTTGGTTAGGTACTCTATCACTTAGGACACTCTATGTATAGGAAACCCACGCATACGGATGGATACCTTGACGCCAACTCGCATCATCATCCGGCACAAAAACAATTAGTTATCAGCTCTCTTGTTCATCGAGCATTTTCAATTATCCAACACAATAATATCAACAAGAACTTGAAACGCGTCAAAACCCCTCTTCTTCAGAATGGATATAGCTCCGGCAATATACAAAAGGTGACAACCAGGTACTGTCATCCACGAATCCTTAAAAAGACACCAGAACTTAACAGTCATCAAATTACCACCGTTCTCTCCGACATTCACCGCGTTCCTGATCATATCGGCAGAATTCAGAAGAGAATTCAGGGAGAATTCAGAAGAACATCAAAACCATTTTCAAACCCCTAACCAAAAGCTCTCAAATTCTTCCCTCAGGCAAGGACTCCCGTCATGCTCTCTCCCATAAAAGCATCTGCACTGCGATTGTGGTTCAGTATACAATGGGGAAATAGAACGGTCCTTTCCACTTCAATTGCCATTGTTCACTGATTCGCATCGCTGCATAGTGATACCTATATATTCCCCTGCAAAACAGTCTTTTCCTGTTACAAGATTCTTGCCTCTAGCATGGTTGACACGTCGAGTTACCGTGACTTTCTGACGTCCCTCACCTACCAGAAGGTTTTCGCCTCAAGCGTGGTTTACAGGTCGATTTACCGTTACCTTCTGTTCACTCCACCCTCTAGCCCTCACATCAGATACTCTCTTTGCTCCTGAGGAAGTCACTTACATTAGTCGCGAAACGTCGAGATATTGTATATCTAGTGCATTTTATTTTTATTTGTACTGTATATATTTTACTAACCATGACACGGTCAACACCCGGAAACCCTCGTTATAGAACTCATATATGTAGATTTCATTTCACAATACTAGAGGTGCATTTTCCGAAAATATGGTTTACTTGTAAAGGCCTCCAAGAAGACAATACCTGGACCATTCGAAGAAATTTGTGAGAATTATTGTATTTAGCTTTCTAGCCAATTGATTTTCTGCGTATATTTTACAATACTGCATGCATACTTTCTGCAACCTAACCGATGTTTTTTTTTCTGAGAAAATTTATACATTAAGACAATATATCGCATGCGTATGCAAGGTTAAAACAAAATATATATTTTTATTTAAAAAAATATCTATTGTTCTAGGTAATGTGCTCCAGGGGCCTCTCCCACATTGTATTTGCAGGAAAGATACGTGTAGTACCGCAAAATATTTGTTTGAAATCTATGCCATCTTGAAAGGAACCATCTTTTCTTAGTATAATTTACTAGGTTGATATATGTAGGTAATGTCTCCCTGGAATGCTTTGTAAGTTGACGCAGGAAATGGTTACAGGAAATACGTGTGTGAAAATACATTTTTTTAAATTTTTATGTAAAATTTTATGGGATGGTGTAAGTAATGTTCTTTTGCAAGTCAACCACATTTGTAGGAAATTTGCCTCTACTACTTTAAAATATATGTCAAATTCTAAGTAAGTTAGCTTGAAAGGAAATAAATTTTTGAATTTGCAAGCAAAATTCTCTTTTTCTTGCGGTCTTAAGTGTTACAGTTGTTCTAATGATTGCGAATTTATTAAATATTTATTTAAATTGCCAAGAACTTAAGTTGTAGTTCTTATTTTGATTGTATCTCAATTACTTTGTGAGTTTTAGGTGCAGGCTAGCTCCGAAAATTAGTTTTTGCGTCTATGTAAATACTTTCTAGTACCTTCGGAAAAAATGGCTGCTATCTTCGGCTGCTCTTCTAACACCATTGAAGTGTTGAAAGAATTTATTGATGTTTAACCTTCGTTGATATCTTAGTTGCTGGTCTCTAGTTTGTATAGAACAAACCGGCCTATGTGGATTATCATTAACCAGCATAAAAACAGTCAGGAATTAGTTCCTTTGTACATTGCGCATTTTCAAGTTTCCAACCGGACAATACCAACTAAGACTAAACATGTCAGAATTACATTTCTCCAGAACGGATATATCTTCAGCAACGTAGGTACTTAGAATCATATTCATGTATGTACATATATACCTTCCATCTACGAATATCTAAGGAAACCCCAGAAACTACTAACTAACTATTATCCTTGTACTACCCTTCTACTCTATTTATGATGTTACAGATCACATTGTCAGAATTCTGTGAAAATAAAATATTTAAATGCATAATAAAATCTAAATTCTTCTCACTACTGAATTACTACTCTCATATTAGTGGCGCCGTGTCGAGTGAGCTTTTTGTATATACAGATCGTGCATCGCAAGTGCCGTCAAACGCTCGCTCCGATTGACGTGTTACTTCGTTGAGCAGGTCTTAGCGTTGTAGTATGTATGTATGTACGTGCATAGCTGCGCCGGTGGTATGAATTATACGTAATGTAGGTAGACTCATATGATAAAATTTTCTTTAACGTGCACAATGTGCTTGCTGTTTTTATCCTCTTAAAAACTAAATATGTAGTTATAACAAGAATAGCAAACTTGTGCACAGAATATGTATTGTAAGAATGTTGTGATGTTTATGACGAATGAAAAATGTAAAATATTAAAGCTATGTGGAGAATAGTAATACTATGTATTATTATAACAATTCACAGTAAAATAATGAAATTTAAATTCTGTAATTAGTAGCTAAATAAAAAATGAATATTCTCATATTTGCAGGAATAAACGTTAAAAAAATATGCATATGTTACAACAGAAGGAATTTATTATTAGTCATAAATTATTATTTTATAAGTTAACATAAAAGCGACCACTTTTCTAATGCATTAAATGCTCGAAACGTCTTCCGGTCGCCTCAAAGCAATATGCTAAACGATCGTAGAAGCCTCGTTGCGCATTCTGTAAAATTGCTGGAGGAATGTCATCAAAAGTGTTAATAATTTTTTGTTGCAATTCTGCCAAATTGTTTGGTCTATCGTTTTCAAATGTATAGATCTTAGTTTTCATGTATCCCCATAAGAAAAAGTCATTAGGGGAGAGATCTGGTGATCTAGGTGGCCAGCGAATAGTTCCCCGGGTACTTAGAACACGGTTTGCGATGCAACGATCTGTATATATTTAAGTACATACATACATATACCTATAAGTATTTGCTGCATAGTATAAATGGTTCAAGTATAAAGTATAGAACAATCGACAGCATTGATTGATTTTTATTAATTTCTTCCTAAATTCCACAACGATCGACAATAACGGCAATAAAACAAATAAGAACGGTAAGAGCAGCTAAAGATATTTTAGAAAATCTGAGTTCACCATACGCTTTCAAGATTAACTGGAATGTCACTACAAAGTAATTTCTTCTCAGGTATGCCTCCCGGCTCTCCTACGGTCCTATCTGTAAGATATTAAACGGAGTGATGCGTGTATAACTCTTTACAAAAATTCACAATAAAGACGATTCCTTTAGTATTTCGAGATTCTGTTCGAGAAATTATTTGAAGGTAGGAAATTAATATAAATTCATAAAGCTTGCTGTATTTTGTCGCATTTAAGAGAAACATGGTTTAATTCTATTTATACGATATAACATAATGCGTAAGTTTGAATTTACTGTTAATATTTGATAAGTTTGAGTTGTAATATTTATTATTGTGTTTTGAATACTGATATTGTGTGCAAATCGGGTTAACGTGCGTCATAGCGAACCTTTTGGCACAGGTCGTTTCCTTCAGCTTCGCTACGAGATAGACGAGAAACGTATAAGGGCACCCCAAACAATCACTTTTGCAGCTCAACGAGTTGAATGATTACCGTAAATATCAAAATCTTTAATTACATTCTCAGACGGATCAGAGTTCCTTTCCATGTTTTCAAACACTTCAAATATAAATGAAGATAGCATAACACGTTCTGCCATTATTAACGCAAAACTACTTTAACAGGAAAGTTCGTACTCAATTGAATAGGAGGTTGCCCCCATTAAAGCACTGCGCTTGCCAAACACAAAAATTTTGCTTACAAACTGAGCTAAACCAGCTCTGCAAAGTCGAACGGACATACTACTACGTTTGTAGCTGAATATCAAAAAAATGATTCAAATTTTTATTTATGTATTTTACGTTTTACGTTTGAAAACTTTTAAGTGGAACTTCTCATGTACTACTAGAAACTGCATCACTTCTAGATATTTGTTCAATAGAAATAAGTTAGAGATGTGGTTAAAGACGTAAACAGCCTTTTCCTAATCCAACACAGTTCCTGTTTTAACATACGTAGCAACAATTTTCAGATTCCTAATATATGTATGTCTACGAAAGTACGGAGAACAGCACACCAGCATGCATTGTTTTTTTGTGATGTACATACACTCCCGACCATAACTAAAGGATCACTGGCCTATCGGTATAATTAATAGCTCTTTTGATCTGTTTCACTTACCGTAATAAAATAGTAACTGTCCTTTCTTCTTCGAATATTTAAGGAAATTATAACCACATGTAAAAGAGACGCTATTATAACGAAACACGTAACAATCTTATTTAAATTGATTAATGGCCACAACAGAGAACTAATTGTAAGTCCGGCAGCACGTAATGCCATAATAACTCTATATAGAGAAAACAATTCCGTACGAATAATAGCACACAAACTAACTATAGGGAAGTGCAAGGAACGGTGAAACGTTATCAGACAACCGGAATCACAGCACCACGAAGACGTCCCGGAAGACCCAAAGTGACTACACCGAATGTGGATTTAAGAATTACATTGATTTCTATACGAAACACACGTCTAACAACTCCAGAAATTCGTGCACAGTTAATTGAAGGCCGCGCAAATCTGGTGTTGCTCACAACGGTGAAGGGGCGGTTAACGCAGATTGGATTGCACGGTCGAATAGTCGCAAGAAAACCGTTACTACGGCCACAATACCGTAAGAAACGATTGGAATGGGCCAAACAGCATAAAGATCGGGACATGAATATGTAGTCAAAGGTGCTATGAACGGACGAAAGCAAATTTCGAGTCTTCGGTACTAATCGATGCGCTTTTGTTAGATGATGGGCTGGTGAAAGAATGCTGCCAAAATGTGTTGCATCAACTGTTAAGCATGGAGGTGGTTTTGTACTCGTTTGGGGTTCATTTTCCTTTAATGGCGTCGGCGATCTGCATCGAATTGAAGAAATTTTGAAAAAAGAAAATTATCGAGACATTTTAGAGCACCACGCTATTCCTTCGGGAGTCAGATTAATTGGCGAGGGGTTTTACTTGCAGGAAAACAATGATCCCAAGCATCCCGACTTTGTAAAAATTATTTACAAGTAAACGAAAGAGAAGGTGTCCTCAAAAATATGGTGTGGCCGCCGCAATCGCCTGACATTAATCCCATTGAGTTGTTGTGGAATAAGCTGGTCAAAAATGTACGACACCACTGTCCAACATTCCAGAAGCTACTCTGGGAGCAATTAATGAATGCCTGGCAAACCACACCAGTAGATATCCCCCAATATACAGTCCAAAGGCGGCTACTTTCAAGAATAATAAAATAGTTTATATTATTCTTTTCTATGTTTTTATTATAAATATTCTTGTATTTTATAAAAAACGAATGTTTGTTTTATATATATACAGGGTGTCCGCGATATACAAAGCATCCTTTTAAGGGATGATAGCTACAACGATTTAGAAACAAAAACATATAATACACCTTGGGTCTATCTGTAAGCGTAAACGAGAAAAAAAATTATTTCTAAAAAACCTTATTTGGTCAAACTGTACAAGAAAACTCATCCATATTGCTTCTTAAATAACCAAAAAACTATATCAAAATTTAGGGTTGAAAATAACTGAAAACAACCATGAAAACGAATTATTTCATACTTTGAAATTGAAGCGTGGTGTCATTTGTCTTTCACCATACTGTACCCGTATGCAGTTAGAAGCGCAGATGCATGCCAAGCATCATCTGTTTATACGACCTTGAACTTGTATCGTACGAAGTCAATGGCCATATGTTTTAAAATAAAGGTACATTTGCGGTTTTTTTAATAATGTTATGACAATAAAATCGATGTTATGTTGAAGTTAGAGTGAAAAGGGCGTATTTAATAGCAGCCTCCGATCGGTAAATGAAAATTTAAGGCGCATTGAATGAAAAAAATGTAATTACTGCAATTATGTTATGGCGCTTTAAGCTCTTTCGTAAAGGCTACTACAAAATCGAGTTCTTTTCTTTTATTTGTGATAAATTGGTGGTCCTAAAAAGGACTTTCTTGAGAGACAGGAGAAAATGTATTACAGGAAAGGCTCGATGTGTTGCCCATTTTCAAGAACATACGCCTGTAATCGTCGTAAATCTTGCACTAATCAGCTGCCGGTGTACAGTATGCGTCGAAGTTTGTGACATGAGAAATAATTTTTTTCTCGTTTACGCTTACAGATAGACCCAAGGTGTATTATATGTTTTTGTTTCTAAATCGTTGTAGCTATCATCCCTTAAAAGCATGCTTTGTACTTCGCGGACACCCTGTATATATATATGTTTTCATTTGAATATACATATGTTTAGTTTCACAAAACATTAGCAGTTTATTGTAATTTCCGCAGTGATCCCTCAGTTTTGGGCGATAGTGTATGTCATTTGATATATTAATCCCTTTTATAACTATTTTCTTTTTTAATTTTAATATTGTTAAGCCCAAAGTTGTGTCGTCTTTCATTAGAGCGCCTAGGCAAAGCAGTTTCCGCGATTATATTACATGTCGCTTTTTAATATTGTCGAGTTTGACCTATGTAACATTTGTTACAATCTTTGTTGTGTAACCTATAGGTAACATTACTTGGATTATCTGTTTTAACATTAGTTTTTAAATTTTTAGATAATTCTCTGTTTGCTAATTTAATAGCCTCTTCCCGGTATGCAGCATATGTAATGTAAATACATACCTCTTATAAAATTGGCACTGCTCAAGATCTCCCATTACTAAATTTGGTATTAAAGCAATAATGAAACATCAGCGCAGCTCCAAAAATTTGTATGTATATTTTGTAATTATATTGAAAAAAAAAGAATTTAAGATTTGCAGCCAACATTACCTCATTAAATTCCGTTTTTATCTGCACTAGATAAGCTAACTCTATACGAAAATTAATGAATAATGATTTTATTTTTTTACGTTATTCTCAGAATTATCTATAATATTACTAAATATTTTGGATAAAAACTTTGATAAATTATGTTTCAATTTATCTCAAAATCGAAAGAAATATCTGGAAATAAAAAATATACTATATTAGTTAATAAATGCCTTTAGTAATTTTAGATTTGTAAATTACAATATTTGAAGTTAAATTAAGAATTAACTGATTTTCTGGAATAGAATATTCCAAAGCTTTTTATCTGACGAATTTTGAATACTATAGCATGCAGAGCAAACAAGCATTATAAAATCCGGTTTGGGCAATTACACGGTTTTAAAACCCTATAAAATAAAGTAATATACATATATTAACAATTCAACAAACTATATAAAAGACGTTAAAGCACAATCTATATTGCATCTATAACAGTAATATATTAAAATTACAGCTTAGTTTTATACTTATATAACTTCCTATTTTTGTATTCATACAACGCATTGTTAGGTAAAAACTGCCTCAACCTCGATTTAAATATGGCACCAATTACAGTTTCTTCATCACGTAGTGGCAGCGCTTTATACGCTTTAATGGCATTATAATGCAGACCCATTTCATATATGTATTCGGGTTCTACATCACAACAGTGAAAAGGTATTTCTAAGTAATGGTTGCCATATTTGAATAAAAGTGAAAAATAATTCAAAAATATTTTTTTATATACACTACTACATATAATTTACGTGCATGCTCTGTATAAACCTGATGCGTGAATATAGCAACATTGGTATGCAGAGATACGGCTAATTATTCTGTTTCAACGTGTCTCTATGGCATTTGAATAATGTCTGGAGAAACCGGATAAATATATTAAATCGAATTTAGGTCTGAAGTACAAGCCGTCCAGGAGGGCACACAGACGTGGTGCGGTCGGGTCTTGTGGTAGTAGTAAACTTACACGCCGTGAAATGTAGGGAAGTACAGTTCTTTCATTTAATACCAAAACCCATGTGATCTCTTTTAGGTATGCAACTGGTTTGACAGTCCGGTAATAGTTAAAAATAAAATTCCTGCAGAAATTTTTATTTACATATTAACAATTAAAATTTACAGGTTCGGTTTATATTGTAAATTATCACAACTAAGTAACGAATATGCAGGATTAAAATAAAGATGAAAACAACGAGGCAAACAGAGGCGTATAAAAACTGTCAAATATCGACTAGACAGCTGAGGGATATTTATTGTTTTACCAACATATTATCTACGTCATCTTCCGTCAGAGATCACGTGGGTTTGGTTCTAAATGAAAGCTCTGTATAACGGAACCAAGAACTTCATCTGTATAATGACCATCAGACATTGTTTTAAATGTGTACTTTTCTCATATGCAATAGCATCTTACAATAAATACCTGTTATACTCTGACTGTTATCTTATTCTGTACTATGTAGATAAAAAGTATTATGATTATACTCTTATTCAGCAGCAAATTTTCAGTTGGGTGTCACTGTAGGTTGTATCAGCTGTACCGCTCGGTTTCGGCGGTTGTGGATTGCGCACGTTTTCGGCATGCAAATGTCTTAGATTATAGATAATTGTGTTCAAAGTGGCGTTGCTCGCCAGATAGATTGTAATTTGATGGGAGCAATGCGGTCCCTCGTCTTCCGAGAAAACGTCACATGATGCTTTAATTACATTATATTTATCGCTCACCTATAGTGAAATTTTTAAAATTCTATAATATTGTCTGCGGATCTGGATGATTGGATTTCCGTACGGGCGCAGTAGATAAGGGATTTTTCTGATTTAGGAACAACACACGTTTTTTGATACGAAAAGTTTTGTTTCGCTTTCTTTCGGAGTTTCTTTATTAGAACGGATTCTACACAGATTTTTTGTATATTATTTGCTTTGAAACTTTAATAAATCTGATGTCCAAACAAGGGAATTCCATTTAAGTTGCTTATTTATTCATCGCTTTCTGATTGGATCTACCCAGTTTTATTTGTAGCTGACAATGATATTTGTATGCAAAAAGCTGGATAGGATTTTTCTAACCATTATGTAATTTCTAATAATTATGCTTATTTCTACAATTTTTATTCTTCACTTGGTCGGCAGTCTAAAATTACTTCACAATTTGCAACTCAGTATAAGATAACCATTTTCCTGTTAAAACTATCGGCCATTTCTCTAATTTTGTTTAATTAAAGAGTTGTTGTTGTGGCAGAAGCTGCTCTTCCGGATCGTTAGATATTCTATTTAATTCTCGTTATATAAATATACAGATATGTATGGATGTCTTATTTACTAAACGAAGAAGATTTAAATATCTATAAAGTGTTTGGATACTTCTTTTGTCACATGAATAGTAGTAATGTACAGCAATGCGTTGCAGAGATATGAGAAACTTTACATTTTGGGAACGCAAGCGAAATTTTAAAATGTTGAATTGAAATAAATAAGAAACCTATATATTACGTTTCAGGAAGCTTGCTAATATTAAGGAGCATTTTATGTGAGATGAAAGCCAATGTTGAAATCCTTTGCGAGAGTTGTCACATCTATCGAAGATCGAAGTTCAAGTTTCCGCTGTAATGCAGAAATATATTGAAGTAGAACACATATTTCCGTCATCTTCTATCTGAAAATACCAATCAAAATGTATTTATTTTTAGCAGTTACAAATAAAATCCATCTTGGCAACGATTTAGGACTACATATTATCTATATTTGTTTTTTTATGTTAAAAAATTCGTATTGAGTTTCTTGTTGAATTTATTGATGTAAAAGTTTGTGTTTGCAAAAGTACACAACACAAAAGCCTATTTTATATTTAAAATATTACACATTCAGTATCAAGATGATGCGTTTTACCTTCCTAGTTGGAAAGTATCTGCTTCATTTTGAGATTTTTCTGGGCTAGAGCTTTTAAGCTAGGAAAAACTTTAGCTTAGATTGAAAGGTGAACGTCTCTAGAACGGTTATCCTTCTTCACAGTGTGAAAACATGTGGTGGGTTTTCCGACATTTTTAGTTATATTGTTCGGCGGCATATATTTCATTCGGTCGTTTAGTATAGAAAGCTCTCCTAACTCTCGCGGGATTTTAAGATGCTTTGCTAAGATTCCTGATTTAAAAACAGAGTTTAGTCCAAGCTTGAGCGCGCCCATCATCGTTTTCCATTTCACCAAGGAAGATCTGTTAGAGGTTTCATCTCTGGGGTTGAACGTGTTCAAGATGCCCATGGCAGGTCCGGCTATGAATTTTCTCGCAGTAACACTTTGCTGTCTTTAAGACCGTAAGCGTCTCATATTTGAGGGTAGTGAGCACAGTAGTTAGGCGTAGAAGAAGGAAGCTTTCCAGGAAATTACAATTAAATAACTTTAAATATCTAGCTGCTCTTCCAATGACTCTGATCTCGCAAAATATAAAAGTTGTATAGTTTCCGATTTTAATTAAATTTGTGTGCACAAAAAACGTACAAACAACTTGTATCATAGAAATATCAATTTCATGCCACCCCACGGATAAAAACTCGTTAAAAAGATGTGTTTCATAATTTGTGTTAAAAATAATTATTACAAAGTCTCAGGTATTTTAGCCATAGAAATATTATCCCAATTAGACAGACACAAATATTAAGGAAAATATTGTGTTCTGATACATTACTACATTACTATCGACAGAATTTCAAATTTTCCCTCCCCGTTTTATGGCAGCGAACCAAGATTTGTCCAGTTTTCAAGAAAGGTGCAAAACCTGAAATTAACAACTACAGACCTGTATCCATTCTATAATACATTTGTCAAGAATTGGATAAACAAGGACAAGTTGACGTTGTGTATACCGATTTTAATAGCGTTGATACTGTTGATCACGCAATTTTACTTCAGAAACTTTCTGGGTTTGGTCTAAGCTCCTCCTTTTTACGATTAATTGGGTCTTATTTAATCGGTAGATGTAATTATGTCCACTATAATGGCTATAAATCGTTCAGTTTTGTTCCATCTTTGGGTGTTCCGCAAGGTTCAAGCTTGGACTCTCTACTCTTTGTTTTATATATAAACGACCTTTTAGAAAATTTATCCTGTCCTATACTTGCGTATGCAGACAATCTTAAAGTGTATGGGTCTATAGCTAGTTGGGATGACGCTCTACACTTACAGGACAATATTCAATACATTATGGAATGGTGTACTAGATTTAGGCTGAAATTGAATATTGGCAAATGTTATTTTGTGTCCCACACTCGCAAACGGAATCCAACTGCATCTGTTTATAGTGTAAATGGTCATTTGCTGAAGAAAGTTGACACCTTCAGTGACCTAGGTGTACTCTTCGATTCTACGATAAGCTTTTCTCCGCATATTACAAAGCTTTCCTTGTGTGCATCCAGAACACTGGGCTTTGTTATATGCACTTCGCGATTTTTTGAAAACGTGCAACTGACGTTATTTTTTACATTCGTTGTTAGTAAGTTGGAATATGCATCAGAAGTGCGGATGGAGTGTATGCGGAGCGTGGAATTGACTATACGTCGCTACTCCATAGCCATGGTATGACATCTCTGGGACTATCAAGGTACCCGCTTCATATGGAAGTTTGTCCATTGAGTGATTGATAGCCCATCTCTTCTTTCTTCCCTTAACTTTCGTGTTCCTCGAGTTACCTCACGTTCTTTCACTTCGTTTTCTCTTCCTCTTTCTAGAACTAACATCCTTACTGCTTCACCACTTACTACTATGTGTCGTTTTGCTGATCTCCATTACAACGATATATTCTTTGGTTTTATTAATGAAATGTAGTTTTATTTACTTATTTATTCCTTTTTTTATTCTTAGTTGTATGTATACATATTTATATTTTTTTGTCCTATTACCGGTTTAAACTGTTGGACAATAAACCATTATTATTATTAAAAAAAATCTAGCTTCATAAAATTATCCTACTTCCACATAAAAAAATGGTTATATATAAATATAACTCATTAGTCTGCAAAAGTTAATTAACGTACCTTTTTTTTAGCAGCTCTGAATCTCTTAATGTAGTTATTTAATTAATAAGCTAATTGAGTGTAGCGTCTCAACTATCCTGCTTTCAAGTTAGTGACTGCTGCTGACAGCATAATTACGATAAAGTTGTATTGACTCCTCAAATACTTAAGAACTAATTTACGCCCTTCATGTACTTAAGGATGTCTGAGAGGGGCAAAATCCAATGATATACTAAGTGAAACATATTCATGTAAAATATGCGAAGAAAGCGAACTTTCGTTTTCATTCACTATACCATTAAAAGTCTGTGTTTCAATTTAAAAATCTTACTTCTACGAAAATTACAACCTGGAATATAGACAATTGCTTTCACAGTGCATGAAGCAGAAAACGCCTGTAGTCAATGGAAAGACCATATTTCATATACAATATTCCCTAATAACTAGTTTGTTCAACTCTACTACATTCTAAAGTATTAATATCTACAAGACAGCAACACGAAACAACAATGCTCGCAAGATTGCTAATGCACTAATCGAAATCGTCATATTTCGTATTATCTAGATAAATTTCCATATGAAAGCAAAATTTTCTCACAAGCATTTCATTTCAGAGCATCGATAAGGATGAAACTATCTTTGTCTTAAGTTTAAAGGCACCATTTTGTTAGCTTCCGAACTATTTACGACCTATCCGGGTGCATCTTACGCTATACAGTCTCTATGGTCTACATAATTTATTATGCCATAGGGATTACAATGCATGATCTCGTTACAAGGATAAAATTCACGATTCACTGGCGCGTCTAAATGTATAACATCGAAATGGTAGGTCGTTGAACTACAGATTTACCATAAGTATACATACATATATAATGTGATTTTGGCTAGGTGCAATGTGCAGAGTATAGAGTCAACTTTCCTTTTTTTCTCTAATAATAACAATGGACAAATTAGCTATCATATTTACAAAATACTAATTGTATATGTAAGTAAGTATGTGCATTATTTGTATGTATGTATATTTCAGGAATACACATTAATTTGTTGGATGTGTTTGCGATTGTGGTGGTGGATTTTTCAACGTTTGCACACAGGCAATAAAAGTAGTAAATACCTAACTCTTTAATCTACAAAAGAAATTATTTCGAGCAATGGTTTTTGAAACTTTAGAAGTGTCAGCCGCTTTGCGCATGTACGTAAAAGTTAATAAGCAGTCTTGCTAGATTCCGATTATATCTAAAGTATTATTATTGCAACTGTCGAGTAAGGGTTGAGTTTTAATCACACTGTCGTCGTGGTTGGAGCTCCATTTGTTGTAATGTATACAAATTTTTAATTTGGAATTTATATTAATAACACCGATATGCTGAGTACTAGTGCATTGGGCATGACCTATGTTTTAGTTAAATAACACTTCTTGATTAAATTAGATTAGGGTTGGGGTGGCTTTCATCGCGATCTTTTTAAATCTATTCTGAACTCCCTTAATCTTAGAAGGCGTTCTCTAACTTTGCCTTCATCTTATGCCTTATGAGGCTTATCGTCTTTGAGAGTGGCTACTTACAGAATATATGTAGTTATACACTGTGGGGTTCTTTAAACCTGATACTAGAAACCTTGTCTTCGCCAGGCCACCGCAATGCCACAGCACATGATCTGGAGTTTTTTCCGCCTCCTTGCAGAATTTGCAGA
Organism: Popillia japonica; assembly: GCA_004785975.1. Lineage (NCBI taxonomy): Eukaryota > Metazoa > Arthropoda > Insecta > Coleoptera > Scarabaeidae > Popillia > Popillia japonica. The sequence goes on along the minus strand of SMLS01074944.1, from coordinate 20,786 downwards.
TAGCATCCTTTGATATATTCATATGTCTCTATAGTCTTCAATGACCGGCCAGCTCTTTGTTTTTCTTGGTCCAGATGATCTGTGACACCATTTCTTGGACTTGCTATGAATACATTTGTTGATGGACTTTCTGATTTGTGATTTCGTGGTGGGGAAGGAAGGGCTAACCCCACTGACTGGCTTTGACGGGCCATGTGTTGCTAGATCGTCTGCTACCTTATTTAACTTCACGCCCTTGTAGCTAGGAACCCAGGCCAGTTAATTTCAGTCCCAAACCAGCTTACAATGCTTAGAATACTTGCTGAACTAATCGCTTTAAGTGTTGCGTGGCTGTCTGAGTTCGCTCTTACTGGAGGGCTAAACACCTGTACTGCTTCCAGAAATACTATTTTCACCATAATTTCAAGTTTAGTGTTTTTCTGGAATACAAGTGAAAGATATGTTTACGGCAAGTTTTAATTTTGTAGTTGGTTTAACTACCTTACTTGCAAAGTAAAGCGCATTCAAAAATTTCCATTCCTTTTGAAAAATGTTAACACTTTTAAAATGTTTTATTCTTGTAATTGCCGATAAACTAAATGAATTCGTTGAAAATTTCGTTTGCCAAAGATTATGTGTTTGGCAAACGCTTCAAGAAGATGAATCATAATTTTTGAACCAAATAAAAACTATGGAAAGACATCGAAATGAATTATTACCGCTGTTTATCTATCAAGTTCATGATGATAAACTTACTTTAGAATTCTCGAGAATCATAGTCTTTTGACAACTATTTTTCGATACAAGAATTATTAATTTTCGTGCAAGATTTTCAGATTTGCGAATTTTAGATTATTTTTACCATGTTTAAATAATACCATTTCCAAGAATAGATAGCACACAATCACAAAGCTTAATAAAGCTATAGTGAATTCTAGTGCTGATATATTTCGAAAAAAAAAATGTAGTGATATATGTACATGCATACATACATATACAGTACCATGTTATATACATTTCATTTTGAGAATTGTAATAAATATTTTTCAAAAGCTAAATTACTTATTGTTACAAACATTTGCATGGCATCAAGAGGCTGTCCAAATTATCCATTTGTGTGGATAAATAAACGACAATACTAAATTTATTTTTAACCATAGTATGCAAAGAATCTTTCATCGAATCCTTAGTAAAATGATTAGATTAAAATACATATACATAAATTAATGGTGGGTAAATTGGGCAATGATTACATCTCTGTGGTCTACTAGATTTATTGTCACAATTGATCTCTAAACTTCTGAAAACATTTAGAATCGTTTTGGGGGTTGTGTCTCTAATGTACCTTTATTTCGTCATCACCAATTGTAAATAACATATTGTGCTGTTTCAATATGTTCGGAATATAATTGGGAATATAATGGGAAAAGTCATGAATTTTTTTCAGTAAAGATGGATAATGGATCTAACGAGTACGCAAAATAATTAGTAATTTTGTGGCTGTGAACCGCATCAGTAAAGCTACTTCTTTGGTGTTAAGTGGTATTAACACATTTCACCTTTTTTGTTACCACACATGTTATATGTGCCAGATAAAATGTGCCCACAAAAGATTTTATAAAGCCTTGCATATGTTATCTGCTCTCTAGCCAGTGGTTTTAATCCTTTTTCTGGTACTAACATACAACTCACTCTTAGTAAATTCAAGTATGCCGTAATAATCCTGAAAGTGTGTACATACATATTCTGATCAATTAAGCAGCATTTTGTAGTGATGTACCTACATAACGGTAATAGCAGGTTTAGAGGGTGGAAAATTGTAGACAATATTAAAATTAAAAAGAACACAAATTTCCTAAGATGTTTCTGGAGTGGGTGAGATGGGTGCGATTTTTGTGGCCGTATAACTACTACTGGCAGCGTTATATTAGACGTTATATTAAACAAAACGGTGCAATCAACGACCCCAGGAAGTAGGTGTATACCATTCAAACTGGGATCGTCTTTGATGGTGTGTTTTCGTCACATACAATGTGCGCCAAATTTTAAATTTACCTGAAAACTTGTAGTTTGCCTGTCCAATTACTAGAGATTGGATACTAATTATCACACTTACTTTTTAGCTAGTAGTTTGGGAGGTAAGTGGAGAAGATAAAGTAAGTAGGGAAGGATTCGTTCCTTTATATTACATCAGTAAAGACTTGACTTGATATGTCTATTCCTCTCATAAGCTTTGATTTATGAGAGAATTTCATAGATTTCTTATTTACAATCTTTTGAAATTCATGTCCTCTATAGACGCAAACATCACCTCAGTGTCTATGTACGATATGAAATAGTCATAGGTAAATGTGAATTTCTCAAACACATACTTGTTTATACGTGTAAATCAGTTCCAGAAGCTATTTTATTTAATTTTTTCATTTAATTTTTTAAATTTATTTTTATTTCAGATTACATCGCAATAAACAAAAGTATATACAATATAAAATGAAACTACGTCAGAAGAAGAGCACATAGTCTAAACAAAACATAATATACATTATTTAACAGAATTTTACAAAGTCCCGCACCACACCAGTTCTATGCATTTAAAAAGTACTTAACGCTGTATGGTTCCAACTCCAACAAAAATTCTTTTAATTTTCTACATATGTATTTTTTAATTCATGAGTCAGCTTATTGTACAGTCTAATTCCCATGTAAAATGGACTATTCTCCGATAACGTTAACCTATGTGCTGGGAAATTTCCATCTCTATTGCGTGTGTTATAGGCCTGTTGTTTTTGTATTCCATAATTATCTCTGTTCTTGTAAAAAAACATAATGGTGTCAAATATATACACAGCGTATATAGTCAGCATCTTGTTTGGCTTGAAAACTCCTCTACATGACTCCCGATATGACATTTTATACAATAATCTTATTATTCTCTTCTGGACAACAAAAATTTTATGGATATTTGAATTACAACCCCAAAAAATAATCCCATATCTGGCAGTTTCGCAGTTTCATTTAAGTATTTAAAAATTATTCGGAAACGAGATAATAAATCTATTCCGTCCAATCCAAAAACTTATCTATGTAAACTCCAAGAAATTTAATACTTTTTTGCAATGGAAATATTTTTCCATCTATGCTAAGGGTGTGCAGTTTTTCTTTCCTACAAAGTTTTGTCTGGAATAACATCATCTCAGATTTTTCTTCATTCAGTAACAGTTTATTTTGTTCTAACCAGTTTTTGCACTGTAAGAAAATTTCTTTGCCGTTTTCTACTACATCACACATTTCCTTCCCTGCTGTTAAAAGGTTTGTGTCATCAGCATACGATGTGAAACTCGAATGCACGATATTAATGCTATGATTTAGATCATTGACGAAAATTATAAACAGAATAGGACCCAATATACTGCCTTGTGGGACACCTATTGTAGTATGCAATATTCGTGACTTAAAATAATCATTATTTTTCTCGACAAGCACCCTCTGAGTTCTGCCATTTAAATAGCTCTCAAACCATTTTAATGCATTCCCCTTAATCCCATAAGTGTCTAATTTTTTCAACAATAACTCTCTGTCTAAACAATCATAAGCCTTAGACAAATCCAAGAAGGTCCCTAAAGCCAAATTTCCATCCTCCAAGTGCTCTAAAACCGCTCGAACAAACCTAAAAATTGGAGTTTGCGTGGATCTTCCCCGGCGATATCCATGCTGGTGATCAGAAAGAAGGTCATTGAAATTCATGAAATCCATTACCTGTTGACTCATAACCAGTTCAAACAACTTCGAAAAACTAGAGAGTAAGGTTATGGGCCTATAAATGTTCAGTTCTTCCGCATTTTATTTATTTTTAAACTTAATTCTTTATTTAACATATGTTGTAGGGAGTCGCCATCGTTAAATTCAAATCAGATCACTACCCTGATTTAAAATTCATTACCAATTTTGCTGTACTTTGAGTTAATGTCCATTTTTTATTAAAAACGTATTGAAGTAATTAGTGTTTGGTTACAAAAATAGGACTACTAGAACTACATACTGTTTTAGAGTAGTAATCTATCTACGAACTATGTACACTTTTATAGAAACAAATTACAGTGCAACGAAGAATTTACAGTTCAGATAAAAGATGTCGACATGTTTCTTTACTAGATGCAGAGATAATTTTACGCTATTAGTATTATAAGTGACGGAAGTAAATCATAGTGTAAACATTATAATGGAGACATCTAGGTACATATTATATAAGCTACAATTTTAGATCAATACAAATGTCAATTCAATTGAAATGTGTTGTTCTAGTATAGAAGTTAAGGTGATTTTGTGGAGCTAAATAAATCCCAGAATTCCCATTAATATGTAAATATATGCAATTATACAGTTAGACATATTTGAGTGCCTAGACACTGCGAAATAAATATCATTCATTTATTCGTTATGGAAATGCAAAACATATTGAATTTGAGCTGTCGTTTATGCTTAGCAAATTTGGAAAATTGTAAATCATCACAGCACAAATTCATTTTTTAACCCGTTTGAGTTTTAGGATAATCCCACAATTATTCTGAATAACTTTTCAATATCCATGTGTATTGTAATATGTTTAATAAGTACAAATAACGATATTTTGGAATGAATTGAATTTATTCAATAAAACGAATTATTTTAAAACATTGCATAAAGTGGTGAAATCAGGATTAAACGTATATATTTACATATTCTTATGGATCTTTTGAGAAGAACAAAGTGAAAGAGAGCTTATTGCTTTCGTGCTGGATAAGACCTCCGACAGAGTTTAATATACAATTTTCCATTGTAGTACTTTTCCATTTAAATAAATGAATTTTCCGCAATTTCATAATTGAAAATTTTTTTGCTTGGGAACCCATAACTCAGATTTATTCAACGGTTTGCTACACATAGACATGGGTTTCACCATGACTTATATTTATTATTCACTGAAGTACGATAAGTAGTGGCATAGTATTCACAGCAAAGTTGTCTAAAAAGTGAGAACAGTTAAATCGAGAAAAAGTTTAACTGTAGCAGTGAACCATAATCCACATTTCGTGAGGGATAAACGCCTGTTGCATTGTGTTGTCGTTGCCTCTCGATATATTCACAAATTTATGGTGAATTTCGTTACAAGTTTTTCATATTTTTGTACAGAATTATTTATTCTATTTCATCAGATTTTTAAGAATGAAAACCTCACAAATAATATTTTAATAATTATATTCTAAAACAAAAATCCTACAATGCACTTTATTTTGTTGATTAATACTAGGTACACGTGCAGAGTCTACATAAAAATGTAATTGAATTATCGATAGACACCGCTTTCATATAATATGCATACTAGGTACTACTCAAAATACCTACATCCTGTGATATTTTCCTGAGGTAAATAAAGGCCTTTTTGAAGCGTTTTTCGGAGAAAATTAGGCATAAAATTACTCGTTGAAAATATACTTTTTTTGCTTTATATCAAAAGGTTGAATGTCACAGTGAAGAGCTAATAATTGCTTTGCTGTTTATATATAATTTCGTTTAGGAAAAAAGTCATTTTATTGTAGTTCAAGCTAACAAGGGTCAAAACACGGTTCAATTAGAAATTTACGTCTGTATTTATGTATATGTATATCATTACAGATTAATACAACAGTAATAAAAATACAACATAACTAATGGATAATAAATGATCGTACCTATATGTAGAAATTATAAATAAATTTTTATTCAGAGGAGATAGATAAAATGAAACTGTTTAGTGTTATTAATATCCGAGGGATGTGTTTAATTACTCAATCTAGAGTTTTTTATTTTCTCCCGTACTATTTATAAAAAAATATTAATTAACGAGACCTGAAATCACAGAAAAGCGATTCTAAAGTGTCCTCTGCAGTTCATTTAGGAATAAAACTGTAAAAGCGAAAACTTTCACTATGAAGAAATATATGAAAATCAGTCCTATGCTTTCTATGGAATTCAAAAAAACTGCTCGTCTTGAAAGATGTTTTAAACGAGGTTTAGAGTAGCTACCTACAAACTGTCCAGCTAATTAGTGCTAATTAGTCATCGTTCAAGTCTTGTCTGTAACTGATACGTTGCTACATAGACTTTGGGGGCTTTAAAGAGGATTAATATATGGAAGGATAAAGTGGAGATGTTGCTTCTTTCTTTTTGAAGATTCTGTCTTTACTGGTATTCGTTCGTCGTGTTTTGCAATGGCGTGTGCAGTCAGTGATTTCGGCATTATAATTTATGCTGTCAAATAAGAAGGTGAGGAGTTGGTTGTTGATTTCAATTTTTAGTACAAATTTTACAACAGCTTTGCCGTGTTTGTTGCTCAGACAGCTTTGCATCTTTTTGCGTTCAAAATTCATATTCTTATAATTATCTTATCAATTAGGCAATTACGATAATCCAGAAACTATATATAGATTATCACACATTGAAATGTTTAATTGACTATGAACATTAATCCTGAAAGATTTTGTCGAAAAAAGTGGTTACACACAAGAATAAATAAAATTTTCCACTCTTCTATCCTGTAGTATAACAGACGCTATTCCAAAAGCAAAAGTAATATAGATTTTAGAAAGTCGTATATATATCCTTATTTATACTACTCAGACATTGCACAAGACATTTTTAAAAGTACGTTTTGGTCGAATTTCCAGTGAGCTTGTTACTAGCAAGGTTAGAAAGTAGTGCTGCTTTTACTCTGAATAAAATACTAATGTCATAGCAATACTAGATCAAATTTTGTGTATATTTTTCACTAATCCAATCCAGCACCCGTTCCATAGTAGAGCGGTTTCAGGAAAAATAGGCCGAGTGCTTAGACTGTGGCGTTGGTTATAATGTTGTCTTCACACACATATATCAGTTTTACAATGCACACATATGGTACTTATGTTTCTAGATTATCGTTGCTATTTTCTATTTAGAAAAGTTTCAAGTTTCAAGGAAAGTTTTTCATAAGAAATTTGCAATTTGATGTAACACCCAACCTATTCCCTTTTGATTCTCTAATTTGAAATTGCATCGTTTTAAATAGAATATTTTTCGCAATTAATTAACTACAGAATTGCTGCAGTACTAGATTTCCATTTCACATTTCACGAAAGTAATTGGGCAAAAATGTTCAAAGTCAAGAATAATTGCATGTTTAATAAAACTTTAATTATAAAACAAGAACGAACGGAAGTAAGAGAATATACACAACTTCCTATCTACGAACGATTTTTGAATCACATTAACGACATACGTCACCCTATTGGATCACAGTTACGATTGTGTGTATTCTTACACATGAAACGCCAAGAGAAACGCTATCTCAAGTACGGCGTCTTAGTTTCAATAACATGGCTGTAAAAATACATATATACAAGGTGTGTCTGCGAGACCGTTCATTACAATATATTAGTTTATGGGGTTCTGGCCAAAATATAAATTTAAAAATACAGAATTGTATATAATCGATTACGTTCTCTTCAATTAAAAAATTTTTAGATTTCTAACGCTTCCGGTTGTACTAGAAATTGGCAACAACTTTGTTATTTTAAATTTAACGCCCTGTATATTTTTACATATTTGGATTAATCTATTGATAAGTTTTATTAATACCTTTACTTTTTGCAAATTGATTTGGTCGTTAAACGAGGTAGTAGTTGTATTTTATTACTGTATTTTATTACTTAGTCGTCCGCGGCACCCAATTTTACATTTTTTAGATTTTCTTTTGAAAAATGTACCCATAACTCACCGATACTTGTCTAGTGTGCCATGGAAAACAAGCGTTCTCAAAGCTTTATTATCAAAATCTAACGTCAAAGTCACGTTTGATGCTTGTGAACTTATTCCTTTGGGAACATATCAAGGATCTGGTCTACCAGATATCGGGGAGCACGAGAAAGGAATTAGAAGCACGGCACGAGCAGCATTCGACAGACTCTCTCCTACGAAGAACAACATTTAGGGCGTTTCTTGACGCCTAATACTGCGTTTGAATGTGAACGGCCACCATTTCGGACAATAACCATAATTTTTACGCTTTATATTCATTTTGTTTTAATAAATTAAGATTTCTTCTAAATTAACTTCTATCATAGGAGGTTAATGTAGAAAGTTTTCGTTAAACATTTTGCAAGTTCTGTTAAGAATTTTGTCGCACTTTCCGTGTATAAAAAATAAATTCGGAATGTCTTAATTGGGCGCCGCAGACGACTAATTGTAAGTAATAAAATAGTGGGAGTGCCATTTGAAAAAATTAAGTTATGGTTCTTCAAAATTTCGAAAAGTTAGCGTGCCATAGTAAAGTAACCACACAATATAGGCAGCCGTTCTCGTCGTCAAACTCTACTCCAACATGTTGTTTAAACATATTATGAATCCTAAAATGTCTGCTATAGCAAAATTTATTTAGAAAAAATCGAGTAACTACAAAACTGAATTTCCAAATTTATAATTTGGTGAAGTTAAGGCTATAGTGATGAAATCAATTTCTACAGTCACTTCTCTTTAGAAGACGTTACATCCTTATGACCACATTGCATGTAATACTAAATTAATAGTAGTAGCGGAAAATTTATTAATCTGTAATTACGAAATAAATTATTTAGGAAACTAGTATCTCCTGAAGTTACAAATCGTCCTATCAAGTGGATTGACACGTCCTTTTCAAAGTGCTGTACAATTTGTATATATACGCTTCACACGTCCTTCAGAAAAAGTGAATACTCTCTTAAATGATATATTCAAATATCGTTTAAAGGATTGCTATAATTGACGATCTGACAAATACTATCCTCCATATAAATTGAATTCGACAAAGAGAAGCTTTACAAACGGCGAATTGTACTTAACACAATGAATGCTCAGTTGTTGAAGACGCTACAGGCTGTCGAAAGCATGCGCGCCTAAGTTCACAACTTGCGTTTCGTGTTCTGTTCAGTCTTCGTTCGCGGTAGCTTTTGATAGTGTACAATATGTGTGTTATTGCCGCACTTTCTTCTGAAGGCGGATGTCGTCAAGCGTGGTTTTTTAGCGCGAAATAGCAACTGAAAAAGTTTACCTGTTTCATTTATTTCTGTGAAACGCGCGAAGTTTTCGGAAAGAAAACTGATAAATTGAGCTCGTGTAAAAGACTTTTTTTTAATAAAAAATATAGTATATAAAGTTTAATAAGAGAGAACTTTTTAGAAAATCCATAAGGAAGTTTGTGAAATATTACTTTGGGTAAGTCATCTATCTTCTTTTAGATTACCTACATAATTTTTATAATCACGGTTAACATAGATAATTTAAAATTAGTTTAAGGTTTGGAGGGAGATACTTTAGTAAGTTTATCCTAGAATTGAAATTTTGTATTATTTAAAACTTTTACTTACCCATAAAGTGACGATTTTATGCGAATGTCGGTAATAAAAATTTACATTTGAAGTGTATATAATGCTACATTTTTTGCTCATACTTCCTTTATTTTCCAACTCATTTTGTGTGCCGTGTTGTTATAAGACACATAACGGGAGTAAATGCAGATGGTCTTTTCTAGTTTCTGTAAGACAAGCCGACATAAAACTTCATATGATACTGTGTTTCACCAAAGAAAGCCATTAAGGCGTTTCAGGATAAAGGAAGGCGGCAAGAAAATTTTTCTGAAACGACCATTTACATGTCTAAATTGCGAAATAACATTAGAAAAAAATCTTGAGGAAAATGCTTGAAACAGTGGAATATTTAGGAATTCTTTTCACTATATCTACCAAAGTTGTTTTTTGAATAGAATTGCGAGTGGTGGAAGTGTGATAGTTTCTGCCAAGGCCTAGTCTAACAGTTTCATGTTATTTTTATGTATTCTCATAAATCTTACAAGGACATGGCTAGTTATTTATTATAATTATTTGACACTAATAAAATGTCAGTTTCTTCCACTAACAAAGTTTGTAAGGAAAATTTAATCATTTCTATATAGGTTCTAGGGGAATAAATTGAGTTTTAAGCGAATAGAGTTTGATTTGACTTAAAAGTGGGAAAAACTATATGGAAAATAGATAAATCCTACATTCGTTTTTGTAATTAGGTACTAATTGTCAGCATACATTTGATTATTAAAACAAGAAATAAAGTTAGAAAAGTAGTGATGCAAATATACGATTCCAAATTTTAGGAGACTCACTAGATTTTTTTTTGAGGATACATGTTTATTAGCTTCACAAATGCGCGATTTGGTACATATTTCAAGAATTTTGTTTTGTACCATTATTTCTATTCTCTACTATTATCTAGTTTAAGGGTTTTCTTCATTAATACTTATTGCTAGTTGCTTTACTTTATATTGCAAATTTGAAATAGAGTTTACAAAATTTAAACCATTTGGGTTTTAAAGAAAGTAGCTTCTAACCAAAAATCTAATAATCTAATCTAATAACTACTTCCTTCAACGATTCAGAAAGAAACTCAATAGGTACCTATACAATATTTATAAAAAAATGTGTTTGATAGTTACTGGGTATTACTGTAACTGAAGTTAAAAACTAGTTTTTTGTTTATTACCTATATTAATTTTTTTAAATATAGAACCTATATGACAGTATGCATTCAAAGTTGGTTGTTCCTGGATACAACTGCTTGATACAGTACATACCTACATATGTATATCTTTTTCGTACAGATTGAGGATACTGATACAACACATCATTTCGCTGGTAACTGGACTGTCACTTATTGTTAGTAAACGGTACATTTTGTTTAATTTGTTAGAGAGTCTGTTGCTGTGAATGAAGAGCAGCTGCAATGTAGAAGTTTTTTAGTCCAAAAACTGTGTGACATATAAAAATATTATAGTTTCAATTTTCAATGTTCCGTAAAAACATAGGAGTAGTTTTCTTAAAGAGTGAAGTATTATATATTTTGAAATATTTCGATTTTTGTAAAGTATGATAATTTTTTTTTGTTAATTTTAGCATGTATTATTTTAACAAAATATGTTATAATCTGAAATAGAAGATAGTTACTTAATCCCTTTTTATTTACTGCTCTTAAATAATTTGCAGTGCAATTTAATTCTCTATTACATTAAATGTTAAAATACTAATGTAGCGCACATGTCCTTAAATTTACAGTTATTATTGCTAAAATCCGTTTTCAATTAACTTAGCTGTGATTACTTTATAATAACGCTTATCTCTTACTGACATTTCATTCTATTTTAAGTTTCAAGTAGACTTAATGTTTGGCGTTAGCTAAAATTAAATAATATTCGCTTCAAGAAAGAATTGTTATAATAGTCGTAATCGGTAAACGTTATGAAAATTGGCTTCTATTAGCGAGCAAGTTATGTTCAGAAATATGCTAATAGGGAACATTTCAGTATCCACGGAAATGTATAAAAGGGCACTGGTTTCGAGATAGCGACAATTTTACTTTTGCTAACAAAAAAATCTTAAAAACACTTCAAACATCAAGACTTGGTTATGAGGGACTTTGGTAGGCATGTAGAGTTTCATTTATAGCTATTGCATTCTGTCAGTGAAGACTGCAATTTCGTTACTACCTACTACGTTCTGACGAAGCGACGTTTAATAATGACGGTGTAATAACCGACGGGCAAGTTTTATTGTTTTGCGAGAGAATTCTGGAAGCTGTTGTTATTAAATCTTTCTTCGATTTTTTTCTTTTTTAGAATTAGAAGAGAAGAGATTTATGACACGACAAGTACTGTTCTTTGAAGAAGCAACGCTTACGTATAACGGTACAGTAATTTCGCAAAATTATTGATAGGAGAGTGATATTGATCCCAATTTTCATGTCCAAACATGTGGCTTTTACAAAGACAGTATTCCTTTTTCGAAATAACACAAATGAAGATAAAGATGTCTACAATTTTTAAATAATAAGTTATCTGACTTTCTTGATGAATTACCACTAAATGAACGAGGAAAAATGTGGTATGAACAGAATGGAGCACCATGTCACTGTAACAGAACTATTCGAGATTTTCTCGTCTACACTTTTAACGGTAAACTGATCGGGAGTTTCATGGAGTTTCTTTGGCCTCCGAGGTCGCCGCACATTACTCTTCTAGACCTTTTTGTGGGGTTACTTAAAAGAAAAAGTATACCGCCATAGTATACTAGAGTAATCGTTTGCTACTTAATAACAATTTCAATGAACATTCGGTCCCCACTACAGTTTGAACATATTTTACTTTCACTGCAAATCATGATTTTGATTTTCCCTGTATTACATTGTATACTAAAAATTTTGTACTTAATTATCGATCATGATGAGTCATGCAGAGCTTTTTATCAAGAATATATTTTTTTGTTAAATGAGACAAACTTTTTCTCCCTTTGTATAAAACTTTTTGGGAGACACGGTATATATCATTTATTGCTTAATATTCAGAGGAGTGTCGATCATCAAATGCATTCTATTGAACAAATCGGACAACGTATTGAGCACTTACGAGGGTAAATAAAACTTAGGAATTTTATATTACCCTTCTAAATTCCCTAAATTTTCCCGGGTTAAATTTTATTTGTCTGAATTAATACGGGGTATTGTTATATTATTTACTTACTTATATTCGTAAATCGCTATTGCTTTTATTCTTTTCCATTATTTACAACGTTTTGAATCTTTTAATAGATAGAGTGCTTTGGAATATCTAATAACTGTCAAAAAATGTCAAATGTTACATCAATATGTTAAAAGAAGGAGATGTTGAACGAAGGTTTGAATTTTGTGCTTGTATCTAAGGAGAATTATAGAAGATAACAGATTTAGGACACGACAAGTACTGTTCGTTGAAGAAGCAAATAATGGAAACTACCTTATTAAAACTCTGATAGTTTATAATAATGAATGTGAGTTATAATTTGAAAAACAATTAGTAGCAGGCGACAGTGCAGCATATGTGGCAGTTTATATTATTAAGACCCACGAATTCTAGCAATTTACAGATTGAAAAATTTACAAAACTAGGCTTAAATTAATAGGGGAAGGATAGAGATTATCAAAACAACATGTTAAATACTAAATCGAAAATTTGTAAAGAAATCATCAGTATTATGTAATAACATTCATCTATAACAAATGCTACTTATCGAATTAAATGTATACAGAGTCCGGGTAACATTAAATGGAAATATGAAAAAACATGAATGTTCAAATAATATTCAAATAATGTAAGTACCAGTACCCTGCAAATTATTCCAGACTAACAAATGCAATGAAATTGTGTGGGTAACTATACCACTGCTACACAATAATTTTTTTGAAATTAATTTATATCAAAATGGAACAACTTTTTCGGCATATCAGATTTGCTGAATTGGAAATTTTCAACAAACTGTTATAGCTGCCGGCTGTTCCACAAGAAAACACATTTATGTAATAACATAGTCCTTAAATATGTATTTCAATATTACCTTAATGCTTGTTAAATATTCTACTTTTCATTTTTTTCTTTGTTAGTATTTATTACATTTTGTTTTTTTGTAGTACTAAAACATTACGATAGTATTAGTTTTCCTAGATTTTCTCTTGGAGCTTCTTATATTTGAAATACGGCAATTTTTGTCATTCAGAACTAAATACTACGCTAATGTTATGTTGGACTATAATTACATTTATAAAAATGTTAGATATGCTTTGTAAGTTTAATATGTGAAAGCGCGCAAATTGGGATGATACAGAAAATAACAACAATACCAATAACTGATCTAGCAATCATAATAATTAATTCCGCCAATCGGATATAAATTAAATCTAATAATAAATTTTGTGATACAACATCAATCACTACCACAACTATTACATCCAATAGACCATAACCCAAAAAATGTATCTACAGGTAAGCTCATCAATCTCACCTGAGGGCAAATTCAGCATCTTTAGATAGACGCCATTCTTTAATAATTTAGAAACCAACGTTTCAATTACTTGCGATAGATAAGTGGAAGTTCGTTACAATATCCAGCACAAAGTTTGACACATTTTTTTATATGCGGCCAAAAAAACCGATTTTTTGCGTTTAATGATTTATTACAAGAATTTTCACGTGTAGAATATCAGCACGCTAGCTGGATTTATTAAGGTTTTCCATTACTGTAGCTATATTATGTAACATACATACATTACAAGTTACTTATTGTTCAATTCTGGTATAATATACAAATGAGACATTTTTGAGAAGCAAAGATCTGTTTTCATGCAGATATGAAATTTATTACATCAAACTTCGTAATGTTGAACGATTACAAAGTGAATACATTTGATATGAAAAATAAATTCAAAATTAGAATCAATTACGTGTTGATTAATTGGATTGCACGTGTTACTATTAGCAGACATTCAATTCTAGCCTTATCTACACTGTCTACGGAATCATAATACATATGCAGTAATACGAAAACTAAATCTTCATAAAACTAAAGCCTTTTTCAGGCTGATATCCAAACAATCTTTATGGCCACATAAATCTTTTAAATGAGAATGACTCTCTCGGGTTAAAACAGAGATGTGATTTTGATACTATAGATTAGTGCAGTTCTGTTTTTAGTATGTATTTAGTTTCTTGGTATTGAAATTCTGAGTGTTTAGAAGACCTATCGGTTTACCGCATACAGAAGATACTAGAAGTAAATACTTGATTATGCTAACAAGTAAATGATGTAAAGTAAACCTCAATAGTCAAGAAGTGCTCGCCTCCAATAGATAAAAATTATATAAAAAACTGCACATAAGTAGGTGTTATGAAAATATCTTTTTAAGTAGGTAATCAACAAAAACACGACAATAATCTCATTATCTAGTAGTCAATGCTTTGCAATAAAACATTAACAATTGGAGACTTGAAGCTCGAAGAAATTGTTTACTGGGTAATATATTTTTAGGTTACGTTCACAGTAGAGCGACAAAGCGAGAGGCTAGCTGCGAGACTAGAGTAGCGACAGAAACAATAAGGATACGTTCATAGTGGAGCGACGACGCAAGAGACTAGAGAAGCGGAAAGCGACAAAAACAAAAATTAATTGCACTTGTTTTGCAGCTCGACTCGACTCAAGCACTATATATTGTACTCTCTGATTCACGGTTATTGTTTCTATCGCTACTCTAGTCTCGTAACTATAGTAGTCTCTCGCTTTGTTGCTGCACTATGAACGTAACCTAACCCGGAATCCTAGGTGATCATATTACATTATATACTCCATTTTTTCTAAACGGAACATTAACCGCGTCCTCATGTATACAACTATTGCAAAATTATATTATTTCTGCAGTACATGGCCTTGCTATGAATTTTAATGACAACTGAACATGCCCCGAGACGATATGCATAGAAAGCTCAACTGTAAAAAGATTTACTACAAAGCTTCGGTACTAAGTTAGCAGCGAGTGAGACAAAGACACCATCTTGAAACCCAATAGCAACGCTAACAAATGGTACACTGATAACTCCAAAACAGCATAGAACCAAATATTTCGCTATTAAAAGATGCGTCCAGTACTACATTACAGACGTTGCAAAAAGCAAAATATTATCATAGTGTCTCTTGGTCAAGCCGCCAACCGCTGAACTCAAATATTATCAGCTCCAAGATGGTTTGGGAGTGTCTAAACAAACCAAAGGGGCTAGGCCAAAGGAACAAGGTAATCCACTGTGAATTTTGGAACACACAGGAGTGAAAGGCAACGAAATAACAGACAATCTCGGCCAGATTACCTTTTTGAGGGATAAGTAGAACTAGAATACTGGAAAAGCTCAAAAGTAAAGCGGAGTAGAGAAAATCCAAATACTGGAAGAATCTCCATGGTATGAGGCATGCTAAAACTCTTCTGTGAACATATGTATATCCAAGAGATCTTCAGAATGCATGAACCTTTGCAAAATCCATATTAATAGTGGTCCTATCAGGCAATTGCAAACTGAATGAACATCTAAGTAGGAATTGACGAAGCAAGCCCAATGTAGATTTTGTGGAAAAGAGCAGGATGCACCTGAGAGCATGTTAAATTAATGAGGAAGTTTTACCTAATTTATATTTGCACATTCTGCACTTTTTAAAAGGAATCAGACTGATTTAGTTAGTTTGATTTTATATGTTTAACACGTTGCCTGGAATATTTTAGATTAGAATATAATAAAATGTCTATCATCGCTTCTCACAAAAAAGCAGTAAACACCTACCACAGTCACAAAAAAAAATCACCACACAAACTGAATGTGTGAAATCTGAAGTGAGTTTATATTAACGCGTAATTTTAAAAAGATGTTAACTTGCTTTTGATGTACACGGGATTTTATTGTAGGCTAGCGCACTCTTCTGTTTTAGCAACAAAGAATTACGACAGCTTAAAAAACAGCTGTCCAAATCATAGTTTTTTTTCCACGAATGGTACGTTGAAATTGAACTGTAAATGTTGAATTTACTTCGAAACAAACCAAAGGGAAATGTAAAAGTATCGATGTTGTCCCTCACATTTGTCACTCACATTAAAAATGAATGTTGGAAATATTTGAAACGTATCAAGTTGATATACGCGTCGTAACTGTAACAAAACTTGTATAGTATAGGTTACAATAACAATAAGTAGACTAAAGCATATAACTTAATTTATTGCTGATTTTTTTTTTCTGGTTATTCTGTTATAATTTGAGTAGTCAAAGATTTTATTAAATCTATTGCCATTAGATTTATTATATTATTATTATAGATTATGTTGTTGTTATGAGCAATCATTAGTATTGTTGAAGCTGCATTATAAGAATAACTAATTACAGTTAAAAAGGCTTCAGAGTGTATTGAAAATTATACAATCTAAAAATTGATCTCCTACGGTCCATTTATTTCCACCCATGTTTTCGAGGATATTAATGATAACCTTGTTGTGCGGATTTTCGCACGGCCGTTGATTTAATAACATTGGAAAATCATAGCAGACACGTGTAAACGTATTTCACCACTTATGCAAGCTCTCCCAGGTTTAGATAGTTAGTATAATGGTCTGGTCCATTCGATTAATGGCGCGAAATCGGGAACCCTATTTTGGAGCCTTTGTTATAACATCGTAATGAATAATGTCGACGTAGTTGAACCTGTGAGGATTACCAAGGCTCTCTTCTACAAGATATGATTGTAGGTCAGAGCAAATGTACTGATATAATCTGCTATTAAATTAATGTTTCCAGTAGAAAAAACAATAGGAAGCTTTGCGAAAAAAGTGGTGACATCTCGTTATATCATTTATTTAGTTATTATGAGTAGAGATTACGAATATGTAAAATATAGGAGGATGATATGTTTGACTTTGTCGATAAAGAGGCTCAACTTTCTGTAAAACTTTAATGACATCATCGATAATATTGCGATTTACGTTGCTTAAATTAACATAATTATTCCAATACCCACATTTTTTTGAAGAAAAGATCTGATATCTATTGAGGGAATGGTGGTGAAGGAAATTCTGGGACATGATTTGATATATATTTACAGCAAACTAATTTAACATGTATGGGTAATTCCGTGAATAATCGAGTAATGTTTCCAGTAAAGTCTTTTTTTACACTTCGATCATATTTTTTCAATACGCATCATGAGCATACTACAAAATATTGCTTTTAATAATACACCAACATTGGACAACCAAATATTACTACATACCGTTATTAAGTTGATATAAAGTTTCAATATGATGTAATAATAAAACTAAATTATTTTTTTGGATGTCCGTGAAATCGTCGACTATCTATTAATACAAACGAAATATGTAGCCTTTCAATATCCTTTTTTCCTGTTGATAAAAATGAAAAACAGGTTTACCTATAGCAACGAATCAGGTCTAATGTATTTATTCCATGATAGCGCTCAAGCTGAGGGTGGCTAATTAAAAGGTCATTTGCTATAGAAAATAAAAAAGTACATCAAACCTACATAAACCTACAACATACATACCTAATATGGAGTTATACTCAGTGACGTTAGAAGTGCTACACCCAGAAGGAGTAATTTGTTCTTGATTGTTTGACATTAAAATGACTATATTTAAAGCATGCTATGATAGGAGTGTCAACTTTTTATCATTGATACTTTTTTTCTAAAAAAAAATTCTCTTACTTTTCTGCGAAGAGATTTATGTTTATGAGAGCTGACTAATATAGAAAAGTTTAGTTATTGTGTGTCCATCTATAAGTGTTAAGCGTAACAAAATGCCTAGAGTTCGAAAGCGTCAAAATTACCACCGTGTTAGTGACTTTGACAGGGGTACACGAAGAAAACCAACTAGTCAACTGAGGCGTACCACAGAGCGTCAAGGTGCTTCAGACAACTAGCTCAACGAGACCGTTGGACCGTTGGAAATTGGTCTTTGGACTTTTTTCATATCGTCCACGATTAGTACTTCCTTTAGCTGTAGACTACTGTCGTCAACGCTTGAACTGGTGCAGAGAACGGCGATACTGGGAAGTACGTAGAATGGCATAATGTCGTCTTCAGCGACAAATCGCGATTCTGTGCTTTATGTTGATGATGTTCTACAAACCACTTTACCACCTTATCTAGATGGTCGTTCACACGTCCTTCTTCAGCAAGATAATGGACGTCCCCATATTGTTTGCTGAACTATCTTTCTCTATCTAACCTTCTACAAGAAGCAGACGTTAATGTTGCGCTGTGGCCACCCCGTTCCCGGGAATTAAACCTCATCGAGCATGTGCGGAATATCATCTGGAGTAGACTGTTCACTTTGTAACAAACTCTGGCGCAGTTAATCAACGAATTTCAAGTTGCTTGGAACGAGGTGCCACAAACAGATATCGACCATCTCATTTTGTCGATGCCTAGACGTGTACAGGAGTGTACTCAGCTACGGCCGCGGCGTAGCCAAACACATTATTAAGTTTTTTTCGTGTTACATGTTAATAAAATCTCTTGCAAATGTTATCGTTTTATTTCTGATGTAAAACGATCACATTGCTAAAATCAAGGTAAACAAATAATTCCTTCTGAGTGTAATACTTCTAATGTCACTGAGTATATCATATATATAATACATTTCAAGTAAAGTTTCGTAAAAACTGTGTTTGAATTTACATTTTAATCTATCTGGTGTGCATTCTCTATCTGTGTAGACTACATATAAAGTTATCGACAGAAAATAAAATACATCTTCTGGAAGGCTAATTTTTTGCGGTTATATCTGTTCGTATTACCCTCTTATATTACAAAGTTTTTGGAATGAAAGTCAATAGTAATAACTTTTATTAAAAGATGCGTCTAACAATTTACTCATCCTTTATTATTGTTGGATATCATGTCTTGTGTAATAATTAAGAAGGAAGCGTTATAGATGCAAAGACTGCTAATAATTCAAATTAATAATCATCTAATAACAAAAATACTAACACCTCGATGGCCGCAGAGGTAAGAACGGCTAGTGATGTGTATCGCAGTACTGTGTTCAGGGCTTCGAACCTGGTTGATGGAGGTTGTAGCATGTGTTGCAGGATCTATACTCCGGCTGTGTTACCATTCGTTGTTGAAACAAAATTAGCAAGCCTATCTATGGTTATGTAAAAAAGGCATGCAAATTCCTTTACCAATGTAATACCACACAAGACCTGCAGTGGTAACCTTGACAAGCAATACGCTGCAGTTGCGCTATAAAACACAAGGGGCAGAATGGCTCTAATGGGACGGTTACCCAGGAGTGCAATCTTTTGAAGAGGCGATAAGATTTGGTCGGAGAATTGTATTCAGATTGATCTGCTATTCTGTGTTGGTTAATAATGTGATTACCAACGCAACAATACAAACGAAGAATAGTGCTGTAGCAAGACTATGGTATACATTTACACATACAAAAACCCACATACTTTAACTATCATCTACCACTTGACAAAAAATGAAGGTCATTGCGTATATAATAAAGCACTCAAATTCTAGAGATTTTTAAGCGCCAAATGTTTGAAGGGTTTTTCATGGTAATATGTATTACCTAAATTAAGTCTTGCAATTTAGCACGTAATGAATTAAAAATTATAAAATTCATTTTCCCATAATTATTTAAGAATTCGTTAAAAATTCATGTAGTTGTATTATTCTGAAAATCGCAAAGCGATTCCTTAAAAATTGCGGCAGCTTCTCTATATATTTTCGTCGATTTCCTGTTCAGGCGACAACAAATACTATGTAAATTCGCAATTTGTAGCACAAATATTTCTCATCTACATACATATGTAGTGTATCCGCATAGTAAGCTTGCTATAAACGACGCTTTTCCGAAATATCTCAGGAACAAATTGTAAGTATACCTATTCCTAACGTGAAAAGTGTATGACTACAATTATACAGTGCTCGTTTTTGACAATTTTCAATTTTATTCGACGTTTTCTTTTCTTGGCGTCATGACCAACTTTGGTACTTCTTATGGGCACATATTGGATACTCAACGTCAAGTGATTGACAGATTGAAGTATCATATCTACCTTATCTAATCTCAAGTCACATTCTTCGTCAATTAACACATAATATCAAATTTTATCTTCAACATATGAAACATGGTTGAAATCAGAAAAAGAAAATCGTTTAAGCTGTGTCAAAATCCAATATGGCGCCCTTAAGAAATAACAAACTTGATGATGGCCCGAAGAAAACCAAACGTCGTATAAAATTCTCAAGTACGCCATTACATAGATGAGTAAAAGTGGCCTTGAGAATGTGTCTTGAGTTTTTCCCTGGAAGGCCAAATAAAAGTGCTACAGACAAAATAAGAAAATGATATTTTTACGTTTTTTT
>SMLS01074943.1:0-14365 GCA_004785975.1 Popillia japonica | reverse complement strand
TCGAGATTTTCATTTACGTTTCTATCAAACACAATACTTTTTGGTGGCTTAAAATTTCCCTCCTATTTTGTTTTATTATTTTAGATTATTACTCAGGTTATTAATATTATTGGCTTTTATTACACTTTTTCTTTCACTATTATTATTTATTTCGAGGTTCTACCAACCTGACACCATGTTATTATTTTTATTATTGAAACACTTGTATATTACTTATTACATAGCTTTATTGGATACCCTTAGTAGGTTACATTCGACTTGTCTAACTCTACTGTCACTAACTAACTACATATCTAAGTATATGTCAAATGACCTAATGTAACAGGTACTAATGGACTAGTCATCGGGAGCGGTTTTGTAGCGTTCATCAGAATGCGATGACGGCAGGAACTGTTGTAGATGTAGCGGAGCGGTAGCTGCTACCGAGCAGCTCAGTCTGATGGACGCGACCATTTTCTCGGAAAGGTTCGATGTAGCGATGACGTAGAAGCACGGAGCGTTACCGTTCATCAGAAAAATCGGTAGGTGTTACGTAGCAGTTCAGTCTGAGCTGCTAAGTAGCAGCTATCTCTCCGCTACATCTACAACAGTTACGAGCGCCATCTTAGTCTGATGGACGCTATGCTACATAACGCTCAGGCTACCGCAACTAGTACCAGCATACCAGTTTCATCCGTTTCAACTGTTGTTTGTGTTGTAGACTATTTTAGTTGTGTTCAAACATCTCTTGTGTGTTTTGGTTTGGTGAAGTTTGCATACAGAATTTGTGTTGAAAAATGGAAGAGAATCGCGAAGCCCTTATTCTAAATGAATTAGTGGAAGATGTTTATCCTGGCTTTAATATTGTCGGACATATTGCAATGGACTTAGCTCAACCTGTTGCATATTATTTAGATATTTGTTAAGTCGATGCTTGCTTAAGATGTATTGTTAAATCGCGTTTGCGCGAGGCCACCTGTAATTCGATGATAACACTCAATAGAGGCACTTGTACGTTATCTCTCACGGAGAACTGTGGTTTTATTCTTATCCTCATTATAACCTACGCATCATGGCGCAGTCAGTCAGTAAAGTTTCAATAATGTGTTAAAATATAAAGTATCGGGAAAATAATGAAGATATTAATCTGTTAAAAAGTATAATTGGCAAATATATACGAAATCTTAGTGGATGACTTGAGATATAATTGGAGAAAGAAGAGTTGGCGATGGCGACCGCGTGCGCGTATATTAAATCGGTTGAAAATTTAGTCATCGATGGTAATATCAGGAATCAAGGTAGCGACATTCTTAAATGCAGTGGGCACAGAGGCGTTGCAATTATTTTATACATTTGGTTTATCGGATGAGGCCCGGAAGTCGTACGACAGAGTAATACAAGCATTTGAGGATTATTGCACGCCCAAGAAAAATGTGGTTTTCGGGCAAATGTAATGTTAGTGGCAAATGAAGAAAATGAATGAGAGCCCGTCCCGCGTAACAACGATTACTTTGAAATTCCTCAGTATATGGGTGACTTATTTATAGAGCATTTTAGAATGTCCAGGGGAGCATTTGAGATAAGTAAACATTTTGTTGCTTAAGTAATGTAATAAAAACTTATATAACTATATGTATTTTAGCAATTAACAAATGTTATACAAAACACTTGACTGTTAGCAGCAAGTTTTATTCCACTGGGGAAGAAAATTCTGTTTTCATTATGGGTACTGGCAAAACCAGAATCCTTTTTAGCAACAGGTGATCGTTTTGGGTTAGCGAAAAGTACTGCACATGTAGTATTTAAAGAAATTATTGGGGTATTAGTGGCTCTAATACCGCAGTATATTGTTTGACCGAATAACTATGCAGAGATTGTAAGGGAGGGTAAGATTTACGAATACATTTTTATTCCGAGTAAAAACTATTTGTCGCAGGTATTTTATGAACGATCGAATGGTTTCCCTGGTATTGTAGGAGCTATAGATGGTTGTCACATACCTATAAAACAACCTACCCAGAACCCCAGAAAACATTTTCATTCTATTATTTTACAAGGTATACTCTGATCACATGTACAAGTTGAAGAGAAATTATTGTGTTATCTTTAACTTTCAGGTATTTGTGACCACCGGATGGTATTCATGGATATATAGAAGAGTACAGGATGCTCGCGTTTTTCAAAGCAGTGATGTCTACCACAGATTAAACGATGAAAATCATCCGCTGTAAGATGGAAAACACCATATAGTTGGTGATACAGCTTATCCAGTACTGCGAAACCTAATGACACCATTTCGAGATAACGGTCACTTAACAAGGAAAGAAATAAATTATAATGTTAAATTAAGTGCAGTACGTTCCGTTATCGAAAGGGCATATGGCCGCTTGAAAGGGAAATTCAGACGCCTTAAATATTTGGATGTGGCAACCGCAGAATTTAGAACTGAAATAATTGCAGCAGCATGTGTTCTGCATAACTATATATTGATAAATAATGATGAAGTAGTAGAAGAATTGGAGGAGATCGAGAATGAAAACGTAGAAGCAGAAGATTTTCATGCCGATAATCCCAATGTTGCCATTGAGAAGAGGAGACACATTGTAAATATTATAAATAATTAATGTTGTCATCTAAATTTGTAATAAAATAACGTGTCTATTTTAAACACAACACATCACAAGATACAGTATGTATATTTTTCAAAATTGGCCAGGGGCTTGTTTACAAAAAAAGGTACATCCTAAGCATAAAAAAATAGAATCAACAACAAACTTAACAAAAACAAACGATAAAGTCTAATATAAAAAAATAATACAGAATTAAGAAGAAACTAAAAAATTATTCTAAATTGGTATAAAAATAGAAAAATTTATATAATAAAAAAGAATTCTCAACATTATAAAAAAAGGTAAGCACTAAAAAAATGGAATCAACAACAAACTTAACAAAAACAAACGATAAATTCTAATATAAAAAAAAAATTAATACAGAACTAAGAAGAAACTAAAAAATTATTCTAAATTGGTATATAAAAAGAAAAATATATAATAAAAAGGAATTCTCAACATTATAAAAAAAGAATAAAAGAAGTAATTATTTGTTCAAAAAACCACGAAGCAGTTGGTTTCTTTCTTCCTGCAATTCATTGCTTCTTTTAAGTGCTCGTCTTAGTAATTGCAATTCTTCTATTCTTTTCTCTTCGATTTCTAGTTGACGCTGGCGGTACTTATAAAGATTTCTCATTTTTGTGGCCTTTTCTGTTTGTTTTGAGGATTTTGTTGGGGTGGAACGGTAAGGTGGTGGGGATACGTCAGGAATACATGGATGTCGTTCAGAGGAAACGTTTAGGGCGAAGCAGGTTGTGGAGATTTTATCTGAAAAGGGAATTGTGGTGGAAGTGGATGGTTGTGCAAGAAATGATTGGGAGGAACATGGTTGTGGAGATTGTACTTGAACTAGAAATGGTAATGGTGCGAATAACTGAGAGGAACATGGTTGTGGCGCTAATGATTTAGATGGTGAAGGATAAGGGCTGCTTTCTTCTTTAGGAACCGTATATGGTGGTCTCATGGAGGAAGTGGTTCGTGGAAAGTTGATAGTTTTATCCTCCATATATATTTCTTGAAAGGCATAAAAAAATTCCCATGAGATCCGTCCTCTACCAGTACTTTTTGTATTATCTTTAATTGTTACGAAGGTTTTTTTTAATTCCTCCATTTCCTATCAAGGATTTCTTCGGTAACATTATACCCATGTTTAAAAAATACCATTCTTATTTTTAACCACAGATCTTTCTTAAGTTTAGGGTTTCGAAAATCTTCTACCCGCAACTTATAATTCCCTACTAACAGCAGCGTACAAAATACAATTAAAATTAATCATCCACATATTGAATATCGATAAATTTGCAACATTGAGTATACATGCAATCAAGTGCATGCCACTTGGGAGACATAATACATGCAAAATAATACCATTCCCAGTTGCTAATATTATATTGTAACACCATTACCACAAAGCAACTTTTGTATATTTTGATTCTTAATTACCTTTGGTAAAACTCTCATTTCATCGATAAAACTTCTGATGTGTATCTGTATATAAAACAGAAAAGTCAATATATATTGAATTATTAAAACATGACAACAGATACAGACAAAGGCATATCACAGTTTATACTTACTGTTAGATTTGTTCTCATCTGCCGCACATATATTTTTGTTTTATATAATTTTGTAATACTTCGTGATCTACAAACAAGAACGAACATTATACATCTATTTTCAAATATGTAAACAAAAAATTGTGGTATAATAACATATTCGTATTCATTCTACACTTACCATTTAAAAATAAAGTGTGTATTTCATCTGATACTTTTATTTTATAAAATTTGTTGTCAACACAATGGCCGCGTTCATCACACAGCAAAATAAGCAACTGTTGGCAAGCCGTTGGACAGCGTGTGATGAACAAACATTTCTGTGCAAACGCGTTCGCTAAGCGGTCGCCATTTTTGTAAGCGTAAAAATCTTCCGCTGAAAACATCAAACGTGTTGAGATTTTCAAATTTAGTAAAGAACGGTAATGGATAACCTGGAAACAAAAACTTATTTATATGACAATTTATATTAGAATATAACAGAAAGTATAGAAACACATAACTTATTAAACGGTAAGCACTAAATACTATTTTATATGAGTATCTACTTTTATATGAGTATCTACTCATATAAAATAGTATTTAAGTAGGTATATATATTTTAATTATAGATGCATGTTTTTTCCGCAATTATATCCGTGAGAATAGTGGTACTCTAGAAATAGCGATACCACCATGTACATCAGATGAGAAAGAAAATAGTGGTAATTAATATCAATATTTGTAGTAAAAAGTATATAATACAAAATAAACAACTTTTAGATATGTCGGAGCAGGTTTTGACGTGGAACGAAGATACCACAACATTACTTATATCTGAATACAACAAAAGAAAAAATGAATTTCGGAATCCAAAAAGGAAAAAATAAGTCTCTGGAGGGAAATATCAGAGGAGTTTAATTTGAAAGGCTATACGGGAATCAATGAGGAAAGCTTAGATCGAAAATTTAGGAATTTAAAGCACCACTACAAAACCATTGTAGATAACAATAAAAACAGGAAAACTGGCAAAAGCAGAATATCGGGATTTTTACGATGCCTTTAATGAGATATTTGAGGAGGATAAAACAATTCATCCACCCAACTTAGTGTCATCTTTGGATTGCATACCCCAAACAGTATCAACACCAACTGAACCATTTTCTAGTCCTTCTAAACACTTGCTAAATTCTCCACAATTAGTACCCTCTTCTTCAACAACAGATTTGTTGCATGTTCACTCGTTAGTATCACCTGCAACAACTTTAGAAGCCATGACAAATAACACTCCAGATGACATAGCAACACAGGATGTAGCCCCTCCAGCAACCCCTATGACTTCAAAAAGAAATCAGTCCCAGGTAAGGCTGGCAAGAAATAAGCAAATGAAGTCGCTTCGGAATTATCGACAATCTCTACTTGAAACTGAAGAAAGAAGAGTAGTCGCTATAGAAAGTCTTGTGGAACAATTGGTAGAAAGTAACAGAATTCAACGAGAGAGGAATGACCTTATAAAAAAAAATAATAATTTAGATTAGGTTTTATTCATTTATTTTTAAGTTTTATTTACATATTATAAATTTTTTGTTATTGTATAATATTAAGAAATCTTGTTTAAGAATGT
Organism: Popillia japonica; assembly: GCA_004785975.1. NCBI lineage: Eukaryota > Metazoa > Arthropoda > Insecta > Coleoptera > Scarabaeidae > Popillia > Popillia japonica. Next base: position 8,618 of record SMLS01074943.1, on the reverse strand, counting down.
TACTTTATTTTTGTAAATACATATTATATTCTTGTACATATATTTACCAAATGTTGTCTTTTCATTTCTGCAAACACTCTTTCCTCTTGCACAATACCTTCATATTCATTCAAGTTTTCATACTCTATATGTATTTCTTCAATATTGTAATAATCATCATCATTGTTTTGTAACAATATGAAGTTGTGAATTATACAAGCTGCAGAAATTATTTGCACAGCCGTGTCGGGAGCAGGCCTGGCAGGTACATTTGAATTAGGAACAGTTGTGTCTATAAGATATAGTGTTGTCTCCTTGCTTAAGCGAAAATATTTCATAATAAGCGAAAATATTTTATAAAATTATTGTTTGGCAATTGAAATGGGTTGCTCATATCGCGTAATCGCCGATTAAATATTCGTATGTGATTCCTAAAAAAGACATTTTTATTTCAATGTACCTAGCATAACATGAAAAAAAACACCGTTGCACTCTTCTATTTTCTTCATTCTCGATAACAATGGCAAACCAAGCACCTGCAGCAGCCATATTTTACTATTTAACTCTTTATAGGTTAGTGGACGGTGTAGTAGCCACTTCTATTACGGTCGCTTAGTCGTACATCATACACATTATTTTGTACCTTATTGCTTTATATTAGCTCGGTAGACGTTTAGTGACGAATAATGGAACCACATGTGGATATAGACTGAGATATGTTACAAGTGGTTTGTACCGATTACATAAACTACAAACGCTATCGCCTAGTAAATTATATGAGCTCATTGATGGAATATCAGAATCACAAGCGCTTGATTCGGATGAAGGAGGAGACTCTGATGCTGAAGATCAACCTGTTCATAGTAAATTCGCAACTGTATGTCCAATCAGATCTTCAGCAGGATCGTCTTCTACTTCAAGAATTCCCTTCGAAGACAGTGATGATGAAGGGGATGACCTGGAAAAAGATCTTGTCTATAATGTAAATGAAGAAACTGTTTCCCCATCTCGTGAAATACATTGTAACTTAGATAATAACAATTCTTCTGATAGTAGTGAAGATAGTGAGGTGGATAATAATTCTACTGCCCTAACAACATGGAAATGGGATAAATTGGCCTCCTCCTCTCATTGACAAGAGATTACTTCTATAAGGGCTACTGTATATCTTTCGATAACTTTTTCAGTACCTTTAATTTATTAGATAAACTGTTACAAGTGGACACTTTTGCACGCGGCACATTTCGATCTAATAGAAAACATTACCCTAAACAAATTTTGTGTAATGAAAAAGTAATGAATGTAGGTGATAGTGACTTTGCCATGGCAAAAGGTTCAGACATATCTTTGTCAAAATGGCGAGATTGAGGAAAAAAACCACTTGTAGCTGTAAGTTCATTCCATGATCCTTCTAAATCAATACAGGTTTTAAGAACAAATAAAACTGGTATTCTGGAACCTGTGCAATGTCCAAACTCAATAGCAGATTATAACAGCTTCACGGAGGGAGTTGATTTATTTGATCAGCTTTTATCTTCTTACTGCAATTCTTGGAAATCTCGTTGTTGGTGGATGAAGATCCTTTACTTCCTTGCGGATGCATCTATAGTCAACTCTTATATATTGTATGAAATCACGGCATGTATGAAAAATAGAAAACCCATGAGTCATCTCCAGTTTCGGGACTTGTGGAAAATTACTTTGGACGAAAGAAAACTGACACTTCTACAACTGAGACTAAGAACAAAAAGAAAAATGGAACATATTCAACGCACTACTAATGTTGGTACGCATCTTCCTATTCAAGTGGAGAAATACAAGAGTTGCGCTTACTGCAGCACCAAAGTAAAAGTAAAACGTTCAAGATTAGTTTGTAAAGCATGTGATGTAGCTCTTTGTCGAGCATGTTTTGAGCCGTTTCACAAATAAGAATGTAATAATAAATATAACCAGTTTAAATAATAAATATAAAAAATGTAATAAAATATGTGGATACTATGTTAGCCACCAAACGTTAATACACACACGAAACATTAATAGCACAAGACGGTTGGTGACTTGATATTGTGCCACCCAAAATTTCAAACGTATTATGTATTTCAAATTTTCAATATATATTAAAGTGCATAAAGACCAGTTAATTCAAATTTCTTAAAAAATACGAATTATTCACAAAAACAAAAGTTACCCTATGAAGGGTTAACAGGCTGTTAATATTTTAAGGCTACTCCGAGGTAGCCTTTTAAAAATTACCAATAAACAGGTCATGTTAAAATTTTAACAGATTCCCAAATTACAGAATACCAATTTTAAATTAACAGGATGTTAATTGTTAACAGATTGTTAAAAATAAACAGCTTTCATACAGAATAGACCCCATAGATTGTTAAATTGTTACGTCCTTCCTAGAATTCGTTGGTCGAAATTTCCAATCAACAAATCTTCTAAGTCTGGCGGATGACCCGGTGCATTATCAAGGACAAGCACAGCTTTGAGTGGCTCTCTCCGTTAGGTATTTTTTAATGGTAGGACCTGCAACCTCATTCATCTACTCAATGAAGAACTGCCTAGTGACCCAAGCTTTTCTGTTTCTCCTTCACATTACACCGAGATTGCTTTTAATTACGTTAGTCTGCTTGAAAACTCTAGGATTTTCAGAATGGGAGACAAGCAAGAGCTTGAGCTTAAGATCTCCATTCGCGTTTGCACACGATAAAAGAGTTACCCTGTCCTTCATTGGTTTATGACCTGGTAGTGTTTTTTCGTTCTGCGTAATGTTAGTTCTTCTCGGCATTTTCTTCCAAAAAAGGCCCGTTTCATCGCAGTTGAATACTTGTTGCGGTAGGTACCCATTACTATCAATGAACTCCTGGAACTCCGTGATGTATCGCTCAGCACCTGTTTTGTCAGAACTCGCAGCTTCGCCATGTCTTACTACAACACTGTGAATACCACTTCTTTTTTTAAACTTCTCAAACCCCCTACTTGCTTTAAATGAATCTATATCTGAATCGCTTATTCTGGGAGTTTGCTTAATGAGGTCGGCGTATAAGATCCTTGCTTTTTCACAAATTATCTGTTCAGATATGCTATCACCCACTAACTGTCTCTCATTAATCCACACTAATAATAACTTTTCCACGTCATCTATTGCTTTAGGTCTTTGTTTCGTTAATACTTTAACACCTTTCGCCACATTAGCACTCTTAAATTTATCCTTGTCTTTAAGAATAGTGCATATTGTCGATGTAGCCTTACCGTATTGCCGTGCCAGAGCAGACACACGAACACCGTCTTCATGTTTTTTGATTATTTCTTTTCTCACTTCGAGATCGATTTTCACTAATTTCTTAGTTTCCTTTTTTTGAGCCATAACATATGTATTAGCGTAACACAGTATGTATGTATGTTCTTTAATTGAAAAACGGGCACAGCCTAAATTTCTTTTATATATTTCGAAGGCAACGCGTTTGAACGTGTTTTAGACGCTCGGCTTCCGAATCAATGCTCGCGTACTGAATATTTGACGGCTGCTCGTATACTGAATTACTCGGAAAGGGAGGTGTTTCGTAAACCGAGGTTCCACTGTAGTTGTTCATAACCATGTTTTCTAAAACAGAGTCTATGAAAATAATGTTTAATAACATTGTATATTGCAATAAGCGCTTTTAAGTATTCTGGCGTGCAATACTTTAATCTCGCTGGTATATTACCGTGAAATTCCTTTTCATGAACCAATGAGTACCATTCTTCCCGCTTTTCAGAACAAATGATGTTCCCTTTGCCCTTGATACTTGTATTTCTTTTAAGTATTTTGTGATGAAACCGCCAACATAGCCTATTACTATTTTGTCTATCGTACGAAGTACAATAGCAGCTTCATTACTATATTTGTGAGTAATTGCATTCTCTTCAGAAATACATATAAATACATACAATGGGCGGACTGATTTAAGAATTGTGATGGATAATAATTTGGATGGCAAAAGCTTGATGTTTGGTGGAAAGACTGAGTAGGGAATTGTGATTTATAATTTAGATGGGAAGTGAAAAGCGGATTTTCCTCCTCAAGCTGCTCCATGTTAGATACAATTTACAAAACTTTGATTTTTGTTTGGCTCACGAGCTGACGTTTAAACTTCTTCACTGTCACGGCAATGCTTTAAAAAAACAGGTCGACACCATCTTCTTCGTCGCGTTTCAGTAATTTTTGAATGGAGTCGTTGAACTGTGTGTTTTGATCTTTTTTTTCTTTCAAATATATTAACTATTGCTGAGTTTTCCATTTTATTTTTTCTTTGTGCAGGGCGAACTATTGGAGGTTTGGGAGCATCCTCGGGTTTATCGGGAGGTGCTTCAAACTCGTTCGTTGATGTAGAGATGCCATTTATGTTGTCTTTGTTGTGTTACTCTTTAATTAAAAACTACATATCTTCTATAATAATTTATTACAGCGGTACCACGAACACAGTTACATATTACAACATACAATACAATACTAACAGTTTCTCTTTTATTGGTTAGATCGCACATGCGCATCTGTTCCATATACAACATCCCCCTTCTCACCGCACAAAGTAAACACTAGACTGACAACTAAACAGCTAAAACTTAAATAACTACATAATATATGAACATTACATTATAAAGTCATTATATTTGTGAAGTAGTTTAATATGTCTTTGTGGACGAGCTGAGCTATTATTAACATTACTGTCACTATCTACTTTCTGTGGGGTCGACATATTTCGTTCAATTTCATTATTAGAGCTATTCTCTGTATTATCAATGCAGGTGGGTTTAGGAGTATTAAGGGAATGTCTTATGTGATGGTTGTTTCTTCTGATGACATTATGGCCAGTATTTATATAGTAAGATCTTGGTGTTTTTGCTTTATCTATCGCTTCAGCATTTACCCATTCATTTCCCTCACGAACTGTTACTTTATCCCCTGGTTTAAATTCATGTCTCTCTTTGCACTTGCTGTCGTAGTATGCTTTGCCAATTTCTTGTTTTTTAACTAACTTGCTTCTAACATCTCTATTATTCTTCTCTACTTTTAAATGTGAATCTAAGCAAGTTAATTTAGTTTTTACTTTTTTATTTAACAATAATTGGGCAGGACTTAGACCAATACCCCAAATTGGAGTGCTACGATAATTTAAAAGAGCCGATTCCAAATTACATTCCTTTTTTAGAATCGACTTTGCAATTTTAACGGCACTTTCTGCTTGTCCATTAGATCTTGGATATCTGGGACTACTAGTTTCTACTTTAAATCTCCAGTTCTGTGCAAACTTCCTAAATTCATATGCACCAAACGGCATATTATCTACAATTCGCATATATGGTATCCCATGTGTAGCAAAGCATGTTTTAAATTTGCTTATTAATTCGTAGGCTGTCTTACTTTTAATAGGTGTTACTTCCAGCTATTTTGAAAAATAATCAATTATGACAAGATAATTTTTTTGCGGCATAACTGCATATATCTGCGGCTATTTTATAAAATGGTCTATCTGGTATCATATGAGGTATTAAAGGTTCTTTTACATTGGACGGTCTGAATTTTTCACGTTTCACACTTTTTAACATACAGCTCTATGTCATTATTTATTGTCGGCCAATAGACATAATTTTTTGCTATTGCTTTCATTTTAATTATTCCACTATGCCCCTGATGCAATAAACCTAACATATACGTTCTTAAACTAGCTGGAACTACAAGTCTATCCTTATAAAATATCAAGGCCTCTATTGTATGTAAATCATTTCTAATGGTGTTATACTTATTTAGTGGTTCCTTTAATCTTTTATTTTCCCAACCCTTAAAGTGAAATTTAATTACTTGAGACAAAATTTCGTCTGCTTTAGTCTTTTCTATAAATTCTTTTTTCTGTTCATCAGTCTTATTAATAAAACTTTTAACAGTAACACAATGTATTACTTCTGCTAATTCCTTATCCTACTTCATCTTTTAAATACGCTCTTGATAAAGTATCAGCTACGTATAGTAATTTACCAGGTAAGTATTTTAGTCTGAGATCATATTTTAATAATCTTATTTTCATTCTCTGTAATCGTGGCGATATTACATTACTAATATTTTTATTTATTATCGAGATTAGTGGCTTATGATCTGTAATTATTGTAACTGGTCGGCCATAGATATATATATGAAATTTTTGAACGGAAAATACTATAGCCAAAAATTCCTTTTCCATTTGAGTATAATTTCGCTCAGTTTCTGTTAATGACCTGGAGACAAAGCTCACTGGACGACCATTTTGTATTAAGCTACAGCTTAAACCATCTTTACTGGCGTCCGTTTGAATGACTATTTCACTGTTTTCATTAAAATTAGCTAAAACAAGTGCTGTTGCTAGCATATTTTTAATATTATCAAAACATTGTTCGTGTAATGTTGTCCAGCAAAATTCTACTTGCTGTTTGAGTAGTTCTCTAATTGGTGCCAGGTTCCGGATAAATTTGGAATGAAACTACGAAAATCATCTATCCTTATCCCTATCACCTTCCTTTGTAAATGTTAACCCTAGATCGCACATGCGCATCTGTTCCATATACAACAGTCTTGTTGTGTAACTACGTGATTGTTTTGATTACTTTCAGGAGTTTCAGCAGAAATGTTAGTTTGTTTCATCTAAGTAGCAAATGAAGTGACCTTCTTTAAATTTTCTAATACTTCTTAAATATTCGTATCGGAGTTTCCGTATCCTTCCCGACTCCATGATGACCCCCCGTTTATCAATGTTGCTATATTTAAAACTGTTGTTTTTAAAGTTCTCCACAACGTTGTAATGGAGAACTGTATTTCCACATCGTCTTCACTAAGCTTCTACCATAACGTTGACAAGGTAGGAACTTGGTTTAGTCTATACATATTATAATTTTTTTGGCGAATGCTTTCAACTTGCCAAATTGAAACTCTTCTTGATAATCCTTTATCGCTTCTGTTTTTTCTTGTTTGAACGCCACACTTGAAAATTTTGTAGATTGTTCCACAAGGTACTTCAGTTAACTTTGAAGTTCTTTTTATGATATCTCAGGTGTAGATTCGTCATTTTCTGCTTTTAAGTTATTGTAAACGTTTAAAACTATCTGTTTAGCCTGAATTCCTAAACAAACTCTTTTTTTTATCTGGATGAAAATTAATATCTACTGTCGCTAAATTAACATCGTCAAATTCATTTACATTTTCAATAGCGTTAAGTGGAAGATATAAGAAAATAGAACACCTTCGCAAACAAAAGAATACTATCAACTGTAGACATAAGTTACATAACTTATTTATATATCTTCTTTCTAGATATTTTCCCACTTTTAGGTCAAAATAGAATAATTAATTAATCATCAAAGTATGGAATACTTTGATCTTTAATTAATACGCCTTTATTTTGACCTAAACGTTAAAAAATATTTGGAAATAAGATAAATACTCCAATTTCATTAAAATATTGAAATATTTTTGTATATTGCGGTAATTTACCGCCGCTAATTATCGACTTCGCAACAATACTCGAAAAGATTTAAATTAAGGAATACATATTTATTTCACTAATAAAATCGTTCATATTGTGTAAATCATAATCAATTGCTTACACATTTACATCATTCACATTAATGCCTTTGAAGTTTCTCAAAAACAAAATATTGCAGTATAACAACATTTTCTATTACGGTCCTTCTATCTATTACCTAGTTCGTAATCGAACTGTAATATTACCTTACTTAATTGGCATTCATTCAATTTGAATTGTATCTTTTGTTTGTTTTTGTCTTGTTTTGGGCTGTACCTGTTTGAACAATAAAGTTATTTTATTATTATTAAATTATGACGTTACCAAGTCAAATGTGCGAACTTTTAAACATGTCTGTGCAACAGATGTTTAACCGAAATATTTTATGGTTTCTAAAAATTAAAAAATAGCTCTTACAAGACGCTGTAAATGTTCTTTCGCATTTTTCTACGTCAGTATAGTGCCATACATTGGTTATACATTATCTATAATGGATATCAAAAGAATTTTCTTTACGGGAGATGAAAAAATATTTCTAAAGGAGCTGGTTATTAAATATAAAAATATTATTCAATCAAAAAAAAGTGATAGCATTAGCGTTGCACAGAAGAAAAAGGCATGGTGTCAATTGAGTAAGGAATTCTATCTTTAATGCAATTCATTATTATTATATTTCTCTAATGGATTTTACATATCTCTTATTATGTTCCTGTAATAAGTAAGGAACTCTAGAGTACCTACATGTAAGTATGGTTATCATTTATTATACCTCGGTACGGGTAAATAGGCGAAATCATCTTCAATATATTCAACAAATTCCCAAAAATCTTCCACTATAAAATTTAAAAGTTAATTAATGATTATTTTACAATATTATTAGTAAAAATTTATGCCGATACTATTTCAAAAATTTTTACGAGTATTGAATTAGGGTGCTCTAACGGTCCCTTAAAAGTTGCTCACTTGTCACTCATTCATTACTTCAATATGAGGCACCTATGAGTACCTAAACTGTCTATGAATTTCGAATAGTAAGAAAAGGACGCCTTGAGTGTTATACCTTCGACACACGGATCGTTGTAATGGCCATTAACCCTAAAT
>SMLS01074942.1:0-20864 GCA_004785975.1 Popillia japonica | reverse complement strand
TTTTTTTAAACATGTACTATTTTCCGACGAAGCGACATTTCATAATAATGGCTTAGTAAATAATCATAATTTTCATTACTATGACACTGAAAATAGACACTTGTTTCGGACTATTGATCGGCAAAACCGTTGGAGTATTAATGTTTGAGAGGGGGGGGGGGGGGGATTATTGACGGTTTTGTCATTGGACCTTATTTTTTTGACGGATGTTTAAACGGACAAAAATTTTTAAAATTCTTAAAACGCAATTTGTGGCCTCTTCTACATCATCTGCCACTCAGCCTGCGGCAAAATAGGTGGATTGAATTGGCCGGCGCGCCAGCTCACTATTCTGTTATTATGAGAAATTATCTAAATATAAAATTTCCAGAAAAATGGATAAAATGGATAGGAAGGGGTGATTTTGCCGGGTGACCTCCAAGATCTCCTGATTTAACTCCAATAGATTTCTTTAAATGGGGTTATATAAAAAATATCGTCTATAATAGCCCTCCTATATACAACTGCAGACGATGTGAAATTGCGGATTAAAAATGCATTTATTGCATATTATATGCATTGATCTTTCGACAACCAAATAAGGCACTGTATTGAACAGGATGGACACCATATTGAGCACCTGATATAACAAAAAGGATACATATAATCTAATAATTGTTGTTGTTATTTTTGCTGTTGCCAATTTTTATTGTGTGATTTTATTTGTTGTTTTATTATAACACGATCATATTTGTTTTCTTTATTCATTTGTATTATTAGATTGTTTTACAGTTATTCTATTCCTATTTACGATGTCAATAGATTAAATATATTTTAACTGCCTTAAGTGACAAAAACTTCCTGGCTCGACAAAAAATTCAAAACATTTAAGAAATTGCATATTACATCAATATTTTAACATTTAGGTATAGGGAACGCCACAGTCAAAATTGCTGCTAAATATATGGTGTTCCATAAGAAAAAACATAACTTTTTTGGGATACCGTATATATTAAAAAGTATTTTTAGATTGTAGCCACTATTGATCTGCACAATATTGCTTTAAAAGTTTTTATAAAAATTTTACCGTTTATACACAGAAGACCGTCCCGTTGCCGGTGAAACACCCTGTATATAAAATTTTAATTTTTGTCAGAAATATCACCTATTTTTTTATGGGCAATATGGTGACACATACCTATAAATACAAAACCTCTTTATGTGTCTTAAAATAACATTGAATATATGTTCGTGTAAGAACACAGTGACATTAGTTGATTTAACATTGTTGTAACAGCTACTAAGATGCTCAATAACACCCGTTACGGACAATTGCCAATCAAGTATGTGAAAACCTATTATGTAGTTATATTATAGAGCAGACAGATGAAATAGCACTGGAGCAACAGCAGAAGGTTTAAGTCCCGTAAGCCGATAAGACAATGATAATGCAGTTTATTTTTTTTCTTCCTTCCTAGATGTAAGCAGCTATAACACGTTTTATTTTAACATACGCAATCGTTTTATAACTCTATTAGTTCTAATAGCGCAAAATATTTAATTATTTACTTTCCAGGCTGGACTATATTTACGGCATCTTCGGGAAATTATCTACACTCAGATTTATTTTATTGGCTATATCCGTATCCAATAAAGGAAAACCTTTACTAAATTGGGGTTGCTTGAAATTTATAACACATTTGAGTGGATGCGGCAGTAATTAGCACCCTCGTGGAACGATCAGAATTCAGGTATAATTGTACATTTGGGGAATGAATAAGCTACGTAACACAGCAGCGGCAACATTTATAAAAATAAAAAAGGATGCCACTTCCCTTTAGAAATCCATTAGTGTTGTACAACTAAATTTAAACTGTATGATGTATTGATATATGATAATTAACTTATAGATGTAAGTAACTGATGTTTTGAAATTTATATACTCACACCTACTATTATTAGTTTTTACTCTAAGAATAGGTTATCTACTACACTTTATTTTGTTTATGGGGTATTGTACGGGTTGATGGTAATGACTAAATTCGTACTCACTATATGCTAAAGTTCTTAAGAACTCAAGAGTGACTTTATTCAATTTATACTTCTATTACTGCATAATATTCATTGTAAGTTAGATGTTATCCGCATACTAATAACAAGCGTTCAATTAGTCTTTACGTCTTCAATTCCTTCCGCCTCCCAACATTAGGTAGTCCGAAGAAGCTTCCGAACTTATTGCTATTAGTAGTATCCTGGAGGGATTTTTTGTATATTATATGTTCTTTAAACTTTGGATGTGGTTGTGTCTTGGTGGCTAATGATGATCTCGTTGTGATAACATTATAGTATTATTCTTTTGTGCAGGGTAGTATGGTAGATCAGCTGTCGGTTAATGCGGAGTAGGTTGAACAACGCCCTGGGATTTTTGTCTTAACATTGCAACATTATTATTGTTCGCCAAAAGCATCTCTTCAGCTCATTTTCAGGCCCTTGGTCAAATCATATAACTTGAAGCATGTAGATATGCAGAAGAGAATGTTAGTGCAGTGCAAACTAATAATGTTAAGCAAATATAAAGATTGCATCCACTTTTTTTCTGATAGTACTGAGTTCAGAAGGTATTGAATGGGGCAACAAAGAAAGCTACAAGTAAGATGAAAAAAAAAGAACTAGAGAAATGCAAATTATGAAGGTAATAATAATAATAGCAATACTAATAATAATCCATGCCTTTACATCCCCAACAGCGTGCGCCAATTGGTGCGCCATTGATGACTGGCTAAAACTTATTATTACGCCTGCAGCTGTAGACTGACTTAAGATGTTGCCTTTCCGCATAGAATAGATTTTGGGAAACTACAGAAAACCAAATTCAGAAAGAACCTACCGGTGTTGGAACCCAGTATAGCCGGACTATGAGGCAAGTGCATTAGTATGCTGAATTCTTGGAATATAAAAAAAGGATAACTTCATTTATCGCTTGTACTCTTAACTTAACTTGCGGAAGGTTCCGTATTATGACTGAATCTCTGTTTTCGCCTTCTTAGTCTCATAAGTTTTTTTTTTGTCTAGTAAATAAATAAATGAAAACCTTATTTAAAAATATTGTTGTTTTATTAAATTCTTAGAAAAAATTCTAAAAGAAGGATTCGTTTCTTTTAAACATCTACTAACCGAAACTAGAGGTCTCTAGTTCGGTTTTCTGTTTTAAGAATAGGAAAAAATTATTATGGGTTTTGTGTTTTTATTTACTCATGCGGTATTGCTGTTTTTAATTTAACAAATAAACAAGGGAATGAAGTACTTGTAAAACGACGCATTAGCGTAAATCAGCTTATATTATTCCTTTAATTGAGAGGCAAGAAAAAAGAACCTCTAACTAATTACGTTAAAGAACACTGACTAAAAGTTCTTGATAGCAAACGAAGAAACAATTTTCATATAAACTGCGTTAGCCGCTAACTAACCTTATAATCTCGGGTACAGGGAAAATTGTTAGGTAAATGAACTCTAGATTTCTAACACGATCGGGCTGATGGATATTTGCAGTCTTTTGTAGGATACCAAGTATTCAGGCGATATCATGCGTTTGATGAATATCGTGTTTTTCGTCTCAGGTAATTGAATTGGTTCTAGAGTTTCTCTAGTGATATTGTAATATTTGACTAAGTTTATTTTTGTAGGTTATGTCAAGTTCGATTATCGATAACACGAAATTTGAAGGTAAACTTTCACCGTTCGGCGCAAAATTTGGCGTTGTGTATGCTTTGATGGTCTCGACTAGAATGTTTCTCTTTTGTTCAGGCGTTTCTTAATCTTTATGGGAATTCCTGGCATTCCATTGATGGAATTTAGGCTTCGCTAACTCAAACAAATGAAGATTGGATTGCAGTTTCCACTTTCATCAAATTAATTTTTAAATCTATTTTTGGATTTCAAATTCGTGTTCCTTGTATGTAAATTAGCTTAAATATTAATTTTGGTAAATTTAATCTGTTTATTTGCTGTTTGACCTGTCTGACGATGCTATTGCAATTTCCAACAATAAATTAAGATTTTTGTGGAAATCAACGATTGGATCATGTTTCTGATATTATTCTCTTCAATTTGGTGCCTACCAGGACTAGTGGAACCTTTTATTTACCATTTAAATTTTTGAGAAATTTTTGCTGATTTACGTCAACTGAATTATCAAATCCTTCATTCTGTTACATTTGGATATTGCAATTGCATTAACTATGGATACAATTGGGTCTATTACTGCTGATTTGCACTAATATAATTTTATTTTCAGGTCAAACCTAATATTTAAATAATTAAAGAGAGGTATATCTGTTAGTAAGTTAAACAGGGTGACAAATTTGGAGCAATCGAAAACTCCTTCCGTCGTCCTGGATACTTTTACGATTTGAAATGTGTTTATAGAAGTTAAACCAAATGTGTAAAACTAGTATCGAAATTTGTATTTAAATTTTTAAATGGTATCTGTAGTGCTGATAAGATAGTTGTGAAGATCTGAGTAACCCGCACATAACGGTATATTTTTAAATAGTAAAGTGATCCAACCATAGCTAGGCAGTGATTGTGAGCCACTAGCGGATACAAATGACAAAAATCTTGCTGTTTATATTTGCAGATAATGCAGTCTTAACAGCAGATTTGGAGAAGAAAGTCTAGGGTCAGTATAGCTAGGAACTAGCATTGATGGAAATAAATGTTCATAAATAAAACCCATGATACTATCAAACATAAGAACACATAATATAAGACAAAATGGAAAACAAAAATAAGTTCGTGAAGGAAATACACTCGAGAATAGCAAGAACAAAAAATATGTATAATCTCATGAAAACATTCCTGGGACAAAAAGAAGTAGCAAAAATTGTAAAAACAAAGGTAGCAAAGAGAGTAGTCATCAACAATCACACCGAGATATGGATACAAAAGACAGAAATCCCAAATCAGCGCCAATGAAGTGAATTTTCTGAGTAGAATAGAAACATTATACACTAGAAACGACAACATAAGATATAAAATATACAGACATCAGCAATTAAAACCGATTAAGAATAAAATATTGTGTAAGGTGAGATAAGGTGGTTTTATGACGTTTGCCGAGTACCAAACGATAAACTTACAGAGAAAGTGTTTGAATGGCGGATACTGAGTAGTAATATAAGTGAGAACATCGATAACAAGATAAACTGGAGCAGAAACGAGAGAAGAAACACCAGTAACTGGGATCACAAAATAGAAAACAAGAGCAGAGAAGAAATGTAGAAAAGAAATACAGCAGAACTCTACTATCCTACTCTCTAAGGTGGGAGACGCTCGGAAATAAGTAAATAGTAAGCAATATGCAATGATGAATTAAATTTACTAAACACAATTTTGGTAGACTTTCATGTACAAGATATGACATAACGTCACTCGAATGTATTTTCGTAGAATGACTTTTATAATTTCTAGTTTAGATATTACGAGATATTCCACGCACCTGAAAGTCATATAATTTTAGTCAACATGCACGAAGGGTACAAGAAAATGGCTGTACCGTTTTGGATTATTTTGCTGGTTTTAAGGGCTTTTCAGTAAGAATGATATAAAGTTATACCTGTCACAAGCTGCCATTTATGTTCACTAAACTCTAACAATTTATCATGGCTAAATACTCGCTGCAAGAACGTTTGGTTATTGTCCAAAAATTTTACGAAAATCGTCGTTCTTATGTGAACACTTTTCGCGTACTTCGCGAAAGCTTTGGTCTAAATGATCGCCCTTCTGTGCTTGTCATTCGTCGCATCGTTAAGAAATTTGAAAGTAATTCTACTCTTCGGGATGTAAAAACACCAGTAAGACGCCGAAATACCAGAACTGTTGAGCTTATTGCTACTGTAAGAGCTAGTATTGCAGAAGATCCAAATGTAATTCAATTCCTCGTTGTGCTCAAGAGTTAGGACTTAAAAAAACGACACCTTGGCGCATTTTGCAAAGGGATAGGAATTTAAATTTACGCCCGTATAAGATTGTTTTGATTCAAGAACTTAAGCTATTGGACCGTTGTCGGCGCCATGAATTTTCCGCTTGGAGTTTAGAACGACTAGAAACGGAATGCAATTTTTCGGAACAAATCATTTCAGAGAAAGCTCATTTTTGGTTAAGTAGTTACGTAAATAAGCATAATTGCCGTTTTTGGTGTGAAAACAATCCACAACAGATTCACGAGAAGACTGAAGGTAACTGTGTGGTAGTATGGTGGTGCCACCGGTTTTTTTTTTCAAAATGAGGTTGGAAATTCAGTTACTGAGAATGGTGAACGATACCGCCAGATGTTGACAATTTTTTATGGCCAAATTTGGATGCGCTTGATTTATGATGATATATGTGGTTGCAGCAAGACGCAGCTACATGTCCCACTGTTCATGAAACTATTGCCATACTGCAAGAAAAGTTTGCAGAAAGGATAATTTTAAGGAGTTCAACTGTTCCTTGGCCTCTAAGAAGCAGTGATTTTTCTCCTTTAGATTACTTTTTGTGGATTATTTAAATTTATTTATTGCACAAAGTCGTTGAAAATTCCATTCATCGAATTCACTCATGTACACGAAGCCGAGGTGGACATTTAAACTAAGTGTTCTTCAAAACATAAACGTTATCGATTATACTGTAACATAATATAAAAAGTGTGGTTATATCTGAAATGATTTCTATTTTGTTTCATTTTAAAATCATATCGTTCTTATTTCTTCGAATTTATAGCATTTCTTTTTAATAATTTTGCATTGTCTCTGCTTGAAATATGTTCCATTTGATTCTTTCGAAATTCCTTGTACTACAACCCTTATAGAGATTTGTCACTTGATTAATTTGGTCCTATAATCCTATCTCCGTAATATGTATTTGCCGTAATAAAATTACTTAAACAAATAATAAGTGATGAAGACATATACACATGAATTAGTAAAAGAAGCAGTTTTATATGACTGCGTACTTGCTTGAACATTGATTATTTTCAACGTTTTTTGGTAACAATATACCTACTGTGCGGCTTTTGCTTAATTTAGCAACAAGTTAAGATTCAAAGAAGTTATCTATCGGTAATATATCTGATAATCCAAAATAGTTACTCAGTTTTTACTACCAAAATTTTAAAAAGAGTAGTAATTATTGTTTTGTAAGATATTTTATTAGAAGGATTAGAAGGACATTATGCATTTGATCACATATTTTTGTAGATACAATTAGGACTATTTTAATAATCAAAATCGTAGTAATTCATTCGATTGTAAGACTCATTTATTTTCTGATTTTACCTATCACTGACTACAACGGACTACACGGAAATCTATATACTATCTAACAAGATGCACGCAGTAGAACGCTTTCTATAATACTTATATGCCTATGTTTACATGATGAAGTAATTTTCCAAACTTCATGCGCACGTAATATAAAGAAACTGGAAAGATCACTTATAACCGGCAAATTATAGATTTTTGACAAAATCTGTTGACAACAAGCGATGTCGGGAGACTTGACATTTTTCTTATTATAATTACGTCTTATGAGAGTTCGGTGGCAGTAGTTGTTAAAGGGGAAGAGAGAACGTATCGAGGACGGCCCTGCTGGTCCTCATTCATTATGATCGCCTGACGGCGGACATGTTGAAACAGCCGACCGTTCATTCAGGAATGCTACCGGACAATATTTATGGCCTACCTAAAATCCCGTTGATTTTTTATAGAATCTATAAGAGATAAATTCTCAGGACCGGATTAAATATAATTTTCTAATATCATTTAAATGAAATTTCATTAACTTAACCATATTTTTGTATAATTGCAAATATATTATTTAGAAATAAAGTACAAAAAATTACCTACGTATAAAATGTGATTGATTACTGTAAATGTGTTAATTTGCATAATTCATCTTATAATCTCTAACATATGAAAAACATTTTGAAATGTGTTATCAATTAAACTTTAATACTTACACCAAAAAATAGTATACATATATCTATGGACAAATATAATAAAAGATGAAAAAGTTGACCTGCAAAACCAGCATCCAATTTCAAAATATGTATTCAAGATCTATCGTAACATTCTGCAACATTTATTCAATTATTTCTATAGTTTCTACATTTCTGTTCGATTCTCTGCTGAAAATTATTCAAAGTGAATTCTGCTGTTCAAAATATTTCATTTTTTAGGTAAAGCAAGTTGAATTCACAAAGACGGGTATATCTCCGATGAATGTTTCAATCTGCTACGTAATTCAATACCAATTCTATCTAGCAATGTATCAATGGAAGAACACTGATGAGCACGAATAGACTTAAAGGAGGAGGTTTGCTACAAATGTTTGATCTATTTTTATTGCTCTTGCTTGGTAGGATGATTCCTGCAATAATTAGAATCACTTGTTACAGAGATTCGTTGATTTCAAAATCTCTACAAGAGAATTTTATAGATTAATAGCTGTGATCATATTAGTGCAATGCCAATTGAATATAACTAACATAAAGAAAAGCATACCTATTTGCCGACGTACTTTTTAAGTTAGATAAAATTTTCATGTGCACATGTAATGTTTCTCTTTATCAATGCATATATTAAGGTAGGCACAAACGCTGTTATAGTGATTTTTTATCCATGTATATGTATTTATCTACGACAAAGGAAGACAGGTAAATGCATCGAGAATATTGTACTTTGAGTTCATGTTTCGTCTAAATTTCAAACTTTAAATCGTATTATGGGCAATCTATCAAACCGGGTATGGTCTCCCCAGAAATTGCTTATGTCTACGCTGTCCTTTATAGTTAAACTTGAGATATACCAACAACAGCAAGTACCGATAACTTTAAACCGCCCTTGGCCTTTGTTAATACAAGATTTCGCGAAATGATAAAAGATACTTACACATTCATATTTTAGTACTACTTTAATCTCAATATCTTTGAAAGAGTATTATTCTGATAGCGTTGTTGTCAGTTTATGATTAAAAATGTATCAACAGAGCAAATGAAGTTGAAAGGAAGTCTCTATAATCTAGATGGAACACAAAAAGCTTCAAATTATAACCACTTTTTTGTTTAGATTTTGTTGAATTTATCAGCACCACTTCCTCAAACATACTGCTTTAGCACACTTTCGAAGTATGCTCTTTTAACTGGTAAGCCAACTGACCATTTGGCATCACGCGGAAAACGGTATATAGGGAAGTATCTACCATTATCAGTACAACATATTTTAATATAGAAAATAATATATTCTGTCAGAGAAACCTTTGAAAAATAAAAATTGCTAGAAATGTAAATATGTATTTACATTTGTTGTTAAATGTTTAGCTTTTGTATGTATGTAGGTACTTTGGTATTCTTTTTCAAAGAGTAAGAAAAGAGAAGGCAACAGCTTTTAGTTAGTAGCCTATTACTGTAAGTATAGGTATTGATATGCGTAATAAGGGTATTAAAGCTAATAGAACAATACTAAACATATAAGAAATTACAACATATTTAGATGAACAAAACGGTAGAAAGTGAAAGACAGCAACTGCCAACGATATGTGAAATCAGTGGCTGAAACAAAAATACAAACTAGTAGAAACGAACGCCGCAGATAAAAGAAAAATTTATTGATGGAGAGGTAAATGATCGAAAGTGGTGGTAAAACTAGATATGGAAATGTAAGATTTAGAACATGGAAGACGCAGGTGGAAAAAATATACGCATTACATGAGCTCACATATTATTTTATCGTATTACTATTTTGACAAAAGTCGCAGGATACAATAATTTCGTACGTTAGAAGTTGCACTGTGTAGTTTCCACAAGAGAGTATGATTTCCAGAGAGATAAGCGATTATGCAAAAAACTTCATTTTATAGGATTTCTTCATATGAACGACAATATACTTATCTGGAACCTGCTAACA
This sequence comes from Popillia japonica, assembly GCA_004785975.1. Taxonomy (NCBI): domain Eukaryota; kingdom Metazoa; phylum Arthropoda; class Insecta; order Coleoptera; family Scarabaeidae; genus Popillia; species Popillia japonica. The sequence goes on along the minus strand of SMLS01074942.1, from coordinate 10,944 downwards.
GAAATGTACCATGTACGCAAGACAAAAACGCATAGGATATACTAGTACCTGGGTTCCGGCTCTGATATTTTGTTAAGTTTCTCTTATTTTAGTTCGATAAACAAAATCCGATCGAAGTTGTCCGAAAGCGGTTCTATAGCCGTATTCTGATCTACAGATATCTACACACATCGTTCAGAAGCTACCAGTTATAGTTGCTCTTGTGTTCTTTTTATACCTCTTCTTTTTTTTCTTATTTCTCTCTCCCTCGTATCCTGCCTTTTAGTCGGTTAGGCCGGTCATATATACAATGCAGTTTCGTGTTATAATGAGATTCGGCCAAATATAAAAAGCAATGATATACAGAGAAACAATACAACATAGTAGGCTGAAAGTATTTTGATTAAGTACTTCTACATTTGTTTAATCTACAGGTGTTTAATTAATAAAATGAATATAACTACGGATAATGTAAAAGATCTGCTACTAATTTTGAATCGATATGAAAATGACGACCCATATAACGGAACCAAATAGTAGTTGCAACAGAGGGAATATATGCCGTTTTATGTATAGTAAATTTAATTTGATTAACTAGTTGAACATAAAGGGTTGATATAATTCTAAGTAGCACTACAGATTGAACTTTTTGATTCTGTCGCTAATAACATTCCATTGATTTTTATTAGTCAATTAATAATAATAATAATTCATGCCTACATGTTTAGTTATTAGAAGAATTTGCAAATTTACAATAAAAAGATGAAGATTCCAATTAAATAATCAACTCCAGATTTGCGAGAAAAGCATGTTATCACTACCTTTGACGTGAAATGTCAACTAGAGGTAGGTACTTTTATTGAATGGTTACTGAATATAAACCGCGATTGTTATATACATATATTATGTTTTTCTGTCTTTGCCCAGCAGGTCTCTAGTGAATTCAGGCTTCTGTTCTTTCAGAAACTCTTTAGCCGGTCTTCATCCTGGTGCTTTTTGCCACCATTTCCTGGAATTGTTATGTATCCATTCCTTGATTACTTTTCTGATTTATGATTTTGTGGTGCCGAAAGATGGCCCAGGGCCGACGACTTGCCTTGACGAACCGTCTGGCCAGATCGTCTGCCGCCTCATTTCCTTTCAAGCCCTTGTGGCTGGAAACCCAGGCCAAAGTTAGTTTCCTTTAGAAACCGACCTCGCATAAGTCATTTACGCAGTCCCAAACCAGTTTGGAGTCAACACTTGCTGGACTAATTGCTTTGAGTGTTACTTGGCTGAGAAGATAGTGACGCTTTTACAGGGCTCGGTCCATCTTTTTACTTCTCTAACGCAATAGTGAATTGCTACTACTTTACATTGAAAGACCGTTGCGCCCTTGCTGAAACTAATCGCAAGGGCCTTCTCAGGCTTCTTTGTCAAAGACAAACCAGGCGGTGACTATTGGCTATATTCCGAGCAATATTACACATTTCACGTCAATAAAACACGAAGAGAATTTTATACTCATTTAGGAAGAGAACTTGTTAATGATCTCGTAAAAAAAAGATACAAATAAAGAAATTGTCAACTGAGCTAAAATCACTCATCAAAATTTTACTAGGTTTAGAAACACCACAACAGCAGCAACAAGAAGCAGGACCTGTAAGAACCTATAAACGATGTCACATCTGCGGATGAAGCAAAGACCAGAAACTAAAAACCACATGCCATAAATGTCGTCAACATTTCTGCAAGGGCCATTCTGAGTTACTCGTCAAATGCAGAAAGTGTTTGGAAGTATAAATTGTAAGAATTTTGTAAAAATCTGAGTATATGAGAAATGATATTTTTCGTAGAAAATGTACAACGACAGAATTTTTACACAGAATGTTAATGCGATTATTCTTTTACAGCGAATAAGATCATGATTTCCAATAACAGAAAAAGTGCAGGCAACTTAAAATACACCGTAGATATTGTCGTAAAAAATTGTACGAGAGAATATTAATTTTTTTTATAAACATTAAGTAAATTTACTGTTTTGTTTTGAAAAGAATTTCAGTTTCTTTTAAACAAATCGCAAAATAAGAGACTAGTTTATTAAATAAAGGGTTCAAAAGTAGGAAAAAACTGTAATTAATACTACAATATCTAAATTTTGAACAGTGGGAACACCACACGATAGCAATTGCGTTACTACCTGAAAACACGATAGTACTTGAGGGTGACACTGGCTATGTTGTGTTCCTTAACAACTTAAAATGAATTAGAAATATCATGGCGATTGCTATATTCTATATCAGTTCACAGAAATTTAATTAGCTTTATTCACAAAAAATAATCTACAGTACCATCAAAGCTATTTTAGTCATTTTCAGTTATAGTCAATATAGAAGAGTACACAAAACTTTTATTCTTTCAATAATCAAACCAATATCTAGGTTGAAGATGATCTTTATTATATGACTTGACTACTTCACCATTATTACTGTTATTAGTTATGTTGTAGGTATATTACATAGATTATCAAGAGAAATTGCATTTACATATGTAGAGTAGCAGAATATTTACTAATAACTGTTGATCTATCCACACCTTTTTCAATTTGCATCCTAATTCAATTCGCTTACACATATTTCAAATGTTGTAAATAAGAACAGTTGTTGATAGGTTAATTTGTACAATAATTTGTCCTCATACTACATATTTAACATGAAACTATTTACATACATATGTATATAGGTAACACCCTACTAAGATATTCACTACTCGAACTACCTGTATTAATTGATCTTGACAAATAGCTTTAAATAACCATATATATTCGCCACCAAGGAAGCTGTTACATCATTTTAAAATGTATAACAGAACTCAATGTTTTATTTATATCAATAAGTCCTCTACTTTCATCATGTAAGTGGCAGTATAAACGTTGTATTGGTTTGTAAAAGAACTCGGAAATTACTCCTCATAAATTTTTCTGGTTGCAGTCGATAGTATACTGTAATATATGCGCATAGTTTTGTAATTATAATAGGATCATTCCTATAAGAGAGAAGAAGAGAAGACTGTTTATTTCTGATTTATATTCAACATTTCACACATTGTTAAAAAGAAATTAACTTTTTGTGGGTTTCACTCAGTGAATTTTAAAATATATTTGCATGAATCAATTGCAATGATATTGACTTTTCTTGCTGAACATTTACAAGCATCACAATTAAATTTGCACATAGGTATGTATATTTCTTTTTAAAACGATAACTTTTAAATCGGTACATCTAGATTTATGTATACATTCATGTGTATGTACATATATGTATGTATTAGGCCAACCTGAATTATATTAAAAGCTGGTAATTTTGTAGAATTTAATTCCATTTGGAGTACATGATCGACAAATAAAAAGTTTTGCTGACTTCCAGAATATGCAGGTGACAATGTAATTTTAAAAAGATTTTAATTACTCTGAAAAGTTACGATTGATTTTCATTGAACGCACACTTTTTTTCTTTCTCTTGTTACTTCAAGCATACATACACTCACACGCCTACGCACAGATCCACGTGCACGCGTATGCAGACACGTTTCTCATCCCTATATTCATCCCCTCAACTTCAGCATCCCATAACTCCGGATTGTGAATTCGTGTGTCGCAACTGACTTTTTTTGTAGGTCCAAACCTGCCAGACAGATAGAATCGTGTACAGTTAAATAAATATGCTATTACGACGTAATCATAATTTGGATTACCACAGTTCTCAAAATATTTACAAATTGGTTTTGCTGGGCCAGTTAGATACGCTTCCGGAGTTGGTACTTTTCGTTGATTGAATCATGTTATCAGTCAGAGGAAATACGAAGATTTACTGTATTTGACCACAATAGATCCCGTGCAACAAATTTAGAAGTTAATATATTCGTAGCAGTATCTTAGAACTGGCACTAACAATGCAGAACATGCATCATATACTATTGTAATGTTTGATAAGAAACTTGCTGCGTTTAAAGGTAGGTTCTGATTTGTTTAATATATATCCAACTTGTGAATAAAGCCAGACTCAATAGTGTAATAGTGTAATAGATGTATGTATGTACGTCCGCGTTAGCTAAAGCTGCAGATGATCTGCTTACTGCTACTGATAATAAACAAATATCTGTATTGACAGTAAAGCATTTGACACGGAAAATCACGCCCTCCTAATTCAAATACTAAAATCTGTTGGACTTGGTCCTAAATTTCATTAAGCCTTTTTCAAAATTATGTTGGTGGACGATATCAACGCGTTCAATTATACGATAGTATGTCAAACTATGCACTGGGTTCTTAGGCTGTACCCCAGGGTTCAATACTTGGGCCATTATTATTTACCATTTATACGGCTTTTTTTCAGAAATATATTTAGACGTGTAGTATGCATGTGTACGCGGATGACACTGAACTTTATCATTCTTTTTCCACCTGATGAATACGAGCATTCTCTACATCTAATAAATGGAGACCTAGAATCTATATGTGCTGTGGCTAAAGATTATTCATTAAAACTGAATCCGCACAAGTGTAAGGTTCTATTATTCGACAAAAAAAGAACTGTTGACAATTTAAAAAATGTTATTCATATTAAAATTGATAATGAAGGAGTTCCTATCGTTGACAGTATAAGAAATCTCGGTTTAATCATGGATAATAGCTTGAGATATAGGACTCAAATATCTAACTATATTAAGAATGCATACATAAATCTAAAAATGATCTATCCGCATAGAACATATTTATCCTTAACATTAAAAAGCGATTATGTGAGAGTTATGTTCTTTCCCAATTCAATTACAATACTTCGATCTATCACCCTGCTATTGATGTGGTTACCTCCAACAGAATTCAAAAAATACAGAACTGTTGTCTGAGATTTGTTTATGGCATAAGAAAATACGATAACATTGGCCACAAACTCAGAGACACTGGCTGGTTGTCCATGAAAAACCGTAGAAAGTTGCATACAGCTATTTTTTATTACAAAATAAGAAACGCTAAACTATCTGATTATATGTTCAATAAAATAACTTTTCGCTATAAACTACATGCCCTAAACACACGCCATAGAGATCTTATATCGTCGCCCCGTTATGTTACAGCTCTGTTTGAGAGAAGTTTCGCATACCATATATACAAATCTCTTAATGAACTACCATATCTCTGAGGAGATATGGTAGTGAGATAACTATCAGTATCAGCGGTTTTAGGAAGGCTATAGAGAATATTTGTTGAAGACTTCATGCACCTAATCCTAAATACGTACATACATACATATGTCTATTTTATAATGTGCTTTTTTTCTCCAACACTGTGTGGCGGCGCGTCGCACAGAGCGTCGCAGAGTTAGATTTAAAGTTAAATAAGTATATGTTTGATTTTTTAACTTTTTGTTGTCTCCCTTTTGTATGTTTATTGATAACTGAATATGCATAGTTAGGTTTTAGTTTTTAGGCATAGAAATGAATATTAACCTTTATTTTGTAATTCTAGGTTAGGTGGAAAAGCAGGAGGGAGATTCTCCCATCCTAAACCTCGCCTTGTGGTTACGGTATATGTACACTTCTTATTTTTTGTTTGTTTTTTATTATTGTATTTAATTGATTTGTGAATTGTACATTACTGTAATAAAGACATTTATTTATTTATTTAATTTATGTTGATTGTCAGTGGGAGTGTGGGGATATTATTCTAGGCTTCAAAATCGTGATTCTTTAGCACCGATGTTCACAATGGTCGTCTACAGCTGACAAATGTTGTTTTTTACGTAGTCATTGACAATCTTAGTAATACGTTTGGGCAAAAGCTGTTACTCCTACTCGTACACTTTTAAGCACAATATTCCCAAGAACATGAAACTTTCTATGTAGAAGGCCAATTACGTATTCTCTATTTTGCTTGTAAACAATGTAAGCGTGATAAGGCTTAGCACTTATACTAAACAAATACGTAATTTCACTAACAATGAGCGCTATACTTCGACGTAATTGTTGTAATCTACTACCAGCTACAAAATTTAGAAACGCCACTATTACAAGTAACATGTTTGCTTCTTCACATCTTAGCCTCTATCAAATACGTAGAACTGGTCTCTCGAATTTTTTTTTTAATTATAATAAGCATAAGTGCAGTTATATGCATCAATCCACGTAGATAGACGTACACATTTCCCTAAATAATAATGATTATTTCATAAATATGTTGCTATACATATTTATTGATGGAAGTTTTGCTAACTGCTGCCGTTTTTACATACTACCGAAACTCTGTTTTTATAAGCACTCAATACTACTCTTCAAATATTTTGGATTTGTTATGTATACCTACTGATTAACATGAAAAACTAATGTACTGCATAACACTACACAAGGTAATGAAACATTCAATGCTAGTGGACTACAACTTACAATTAGAAGACCTAGTAAGTGCTCTGCTAAAAACTTAGTTGTGTGCATTAGTATAGAAAACATTTTTAGTTCGAAATACCTAGCAATGTTTCCTGTCGTTAAGTGATGACCAGAATATGTTTCATTATTATAACTGTTCTAGGTCAAGTAATTGATCGGCATAAAAGACTACGTTAATGTATAGTACTAACTAGCACAAAGATGTTCATGATCTCTATACCGTGTGGTAGATGTGTCCGTGCTGTCCACTATTAAATTGAAAACTTCCATGTAATCGAATTGACATGTTGGCGAAGAGGTATTTAACAAAACATGTTAAGGTGGTGGTCGTATCTGTAAATGTAATCAGTTTCACCGGCGGCTAGGAACGTGATCTTCGTTAATACACTGACCAGTCTTGGTACAGCACTAACCACGTAACGTAGTATTTTCAGAATAATTCACATAATAAGAGGTTTTCTGTAGTAGGTACCTAGATAACTAAAATGGCAAGTCTTTATTATGTTTTCAGTAATGTAATAAATTTACAAAACTAAAGCACCTTAAAGAAATGTAAATGTGTTATCGTTTTAATAATTTAGCGTAAATATCCAACATCAAACATTTTCTTAAATCAAAGGTAACTGTTTTTTTATATTCTCAATAGTATTCTACCAACTGTTTACGAATACTTACTATATCAGGAGCATTATACAAGAAATTAATGTGTCGCACCCTGCTAGCGTAACTGATCATTTCACGAATTGACTAGACATTTCATGAAACGCTGCCACTTTATGTAATTGCACAATATTTCACTAGATTTCTAATATTTTTGGACGTTACGTGAAATGCAAAGTCGGTTTGGACTACTAATGAAATTTATGCGAGGTGTCTGCTTTACTTTAGACGGTTAATGTTCTCTGTGCGCATGTAGTGTAAGAATTTAAATGGCGACCGAGAACGACAGCTTTGTGCCCGTGATTATCAATAGAAGTCAGTTTTATGAAAAATTTCTAAGTAACTATGGTGGAAGAGAAAAACAGCCTATTAGGTAGTGTTGGAGAAACCAAAGGCACACAACACACCAACAGCTCAGCAAGTCAAACTATCGCAAACTACGTTCCAGAAGGAGACCACGGCTCTTTTGAACTTATATAAAAACTATTCGGAATACTAATGATGGCTAATTAGGAAGCATGCCTTCTTCTCGGTTAAGGAAGCAAGCTTCTGTGTCAATACGATATTTGGCACATCAACTTTAGGCCGCAGTGTATATACATATATGCATGAAAATTTCCGATGTTCCTAGATCTTGCTCGGATAAAACAAAAAAAGAGACTTGTGAATGACAAGACACCAGTAAGCCCCTTAACAAAGCAAAAGTCCTTCCAGATTCTTGTGGTATATGTCGCAAGGAAATTTTAGCTGAACAGGACGTGCGATCCCGTAAATGTTTACGGAAGTTCGACGTTATTTGCTCTTCTACTCCTTAGCAATTCAAAAGGTAAAAATACGATATGCAATTTATGCATATAACGAAATCAATCAAGAATAAGAATGGAACTTGCGACTAAGAAAATGCATACCCGGTTGAGTATGACGTTTCCTAAACTACAAAAAGGTGTTTCCGTGCTACTCAGCATTTCAAAAGTAGATAGAGGCCCATCTGATCCTCCAAGTATGATTTGCATAGTGTTATGGGTCAAAAAAATAGATTTATCAAATAGCTTGCAGGCATGGAATCATAGAATAGTTTGATACAGAAAATTTAATAACAGTTGGTGCATCATTCATATGATTTGGTGACGTCGACCATACCAAATACTTATCAAGCAGACGCGGTTATGCTAACAATTGGGGGACCAGGTTGCGTCAAGTATTTGTGCAAACCAAGAAAAATACAGTGCAACAGTGGTTGATGTGTGTGTAAATAAAGGAAAATCTTATGCAAAAGTTTTTTGCATTTGTCGTTTATATCAATGGATCAATGGATTTCTGTTGAAGTAAAATTATTGTATACATCATTGTAGTATAGTTTTGAGAAAATCGAGGTTTAATTTTGGTTTAATGTGTGAAATCGCTGATTAAATATAAATAATAGGTATTTTGAATAATATTTTAAAATACTGTAAATTTATACATATCAGATATAGAAGTACCTATCGATTTTGTTTTTCATTTTCATGTCAAACTAATACAGCCATTTTTTTGTCATAAGATCTAAAGGTAATTTATCGATATCATTTTTCTTAAAACACCGAGAATTTTTACTTTTTTCAATAACTAAAGGGCTTTCTTTGTCGCCTTCCGTATTTGCACAGAATAAAATAGTTAATCGCTGTTTTGCTAATTTTTTGCTATTGCATTTATCGTATTTTAATGCAAAAGATTTATTTGGCATGGTGCGATAATACAGACCTACTTCGTCAACATTAAATATATCCTTCGGGAAATAATCCTTTAAAATTAATGGTAATTCAGATTTTCATGCTTCTACATCTTCCAAATTTACATCAGCGGACTCCCCAGAAATTGATTTAAAAGTGCCTTCGACAGAATCATTCCAACCAACCATTTGAAGCAGCAAAATTCTCGATGTTTAAATTTCTTGCTGTCTCTAGCGCCTTTTGTTTAATCAATGATCCAGATATGGAAATGTTTTTATTTCTAACCATGCAGAACCACTTATACACAACTTGATCCACTGCTACTCCACCTGTTTAGGGGATTTCCGTTTCTGATTCAAATTAATACTATCTTCGTACAACCTTTTAATATCACTTTTGTTTTTTAGGATATCGTTAGTTTGAATTTCTCCAACTCCGAATTTTTCGGCTAACTTCCGCGAACTTTAATTGTACTTTTCACTCTCCTCGATAATATGAATTTTGTCTTTCAGTGACAAACGTTTTCTTTTTAGCGACATATTCAAACACTTCACGAACACAACGATAAACTAAACCGATCGAATGAACAGGCGTTTTCGGAAACTGCTACAATCGGCTGCTGTTGTAAAATAATTCTAACTAACAATAAATGCTTACAAGTAAATTCTGTCACCTTCTTTAGGCTAAACAACAAGTACGTGAGTTTTAAAATTTTCGATACGTACGACGACCGTTATTTAAAGGTAAATTTTATTGGTTTTATGCAATAAAATATTGGGATCGTCTGGTGGTGGCCACTTTGTAAAGGCGGCCGTTATTGCAAGGTTTGTATATATGGAAATACTCGTATTGTAGATTTTTGCAATGTTCAATCTGGCCGTTATCACAGGTGTCCGTTGTATACAGGTGGCCGTTAACACAGGTTTTACTGTACTAATAAAAAGTTGGGTTACTATAGTGATATGTAAATGAATAGATTATAATAGGATAATAAGCGTTGAATTTATATTTTAAGTCTATTTCACGATATGAATTATTTTAACAAAGAACTTGTATTCATGACCTTTGTATTATGCTCAATTTATGGTCAAAACTATCCTGACAAAAGACAATCAGACGAAAGATGTATATTTTTACATAAAAAAATATATGTGATTATGCCGATTGTTTTCCCCTGTATAGGCCAAAATAATTTTAAGATATACTCCTTAATATCTAGTTTCATCATGTGTTTCAGAAAAACGTTTCACTTGAATAGCAAATGAGCAATCAAAGACCGGAGTTCAGCTGCAGGACCCTGTACACAAATGTAGCTGTTTATTGTAATTTACTAGTAATTTTAGACATATTACTTTATTTATAAGTAAAATATATCTTGACGTGCTCTGTACTACACTTTTTTGACAAATTTTAAGCCATAACTGCATCGATTAATTTATGCCAACTTTTTCGGTAATTTGCTCCACTGTGCGCCGGTAAGAACTTTCGCGATTGCCGGGGCCACGCATTTTTTTTTGTCGTTTACAGTTTATACAGTTTTGGACATAAGTTAAGCAGCCATAGAGTAATGTATTAATTATTACATAATTGAACAAGCTCTTAACAAAATATTACATGAACAACCAGATGCAACACACATAGAAAAGCCATTGATTTTAAGGCAACGGAATCAAGATGAAACGTCAATCGGACGTCAGTATACGTTTAGTAGATTTTTTATAAGGTAGTGTTGTGCAAGTGATGCTGACTGAGCAAACGACGTTGAAGACACAAAGTCAATATCAGGGTGTTGTGTTCGTGCATTTTTACTTTCACTCTCAAGCATAGCAGCCAATTATAACTACTCTATGATTTTTGATATTTAGAACCCTTCAGAATGTATGAGCGACAAAAATGGACTACATTTACAAATAACTATCTACAGATAAAATATGTCCAGCAACGGTCTGGACTTCATGCTTCACTGTGTAGTAAAAGAAGTCAAGCATACAAAATATTTATATACAGTGTTAATCTCAAACATCGCTACTTACCGCTCTAGTTAAATACCTGGAAAAGAGTATGCGCAGTAGCTCTCAGTGATTTCTATGTCTATTAAAGAATCTATGTTGCAAGTAGGTATGTTTTCTTGCATTTTTTATGCTGCTATTAAATTTGCCAGATTGGCAAATATACT
>SMLS01074941.1:0-18232 GCA_004785975.1 Popillia japonica | reverse complement strand
CCCCCTTTAATATTGCCGCATCTTTTTTAAACACCCTGTATAACTTTTTCTGTTCAGTACTCAATACTGCAATTTTGCTAGAAATACTAACGTATTGTGTCTTAATACTAACGCACGTCACGTTTTAGACGACTTAGAAGTTGCACCTGATTTTTTCGAATATTTTACCGCTACATATCCTCTTTTGCTCGAAGACCCAACGCTTTGGTGCATATCAGCTTGGAACGATAATGGCAAAATAGGGTTAGTTAACGAAAACACTCCAGAACAACTATATCGTACAGATTTTTTCCCTGGATTGGGTTGGATGCTTACGAAAAAACTTTGGTCGGAGTTATGTACCAAATGGCCCAAATCGTAAGTTTAATGCTGATCAAAATATTTCTTGAAGTCATTCGCATCATTGAATACAGATATTGGGATGATTGGATACGACAGCCAAATCAAAGAAAAGAAAGGGCATGTATCAGGCCAGAAATAAGTAGAACAAAAACGTTTGGAAAAATAGGAGTTTCGAAGTACGTTATAATTTTCAGTTTGATTTATGTCACTGTGTATGTATGTATATTATATATTTTAGTGGATTATTTTTCGAAAAGCATTTAAAGTATATAAAGTTAAATGGTTTATTTGTGCCTTTTACAAAAATGGATTTAAATTACTTATTAAAGGTAAGTTTTAGAAAGTTACCTTTCAAAATGTCCGAGTAATTGCTTTTTCAGGATACTTACGATAGTGAATTTGTTGTGAAAGTGTACCAAAGTCCTGTAGTAAGTTACCAAGAATTAAAAGAAGATAAAATAGTGTACGATGGACCTGTGAGAATAGTGTATCATACGAAAGACGCATTTAAACGAAATGCGAAGATGTTGGGACTTATGGACGATTTTAGGGTACGCTTTAATTTTTTTGTTGGATTTTTAACCAACTGTAGTGTCAGCGTGAGATACAGTCGTAAGAAAGTTTACTACGGCTGTGTTATATTATAAAAAATACAAAAAACTAGAAAAAACAGGACTGTTAGACGAATGTTTCGATGAACGAGTACTTAGGAATATGTAAAGACTTTTTATCGAAAAAAAGTACTGTATTCTGTATTAATACCACACCTAGCAGTGGTTTATAAACTAGCAAAGTTAAACATTTAATAATGTTTAGGTAATAATTTTTTGTCGTTTGCCAGCTTAAACTTAGTTACTGAGATAAAATTAACAATCTAATGACTAGTACACTTGCTTTCTACTAAGAGGACAACGGCATCAAACTCCAGTACTTTCATTTTGAATTTGGTTTTCTGTGGTTGCTCAAATTCCACGACAAATGCAGAAATGCAATCTCTTAATTAACACAGGTATTAGGCACAGTTGTTGATGCCGTTGTAATTAAACGATCGGAATGGGTGCGCGTAAGTCACTCATATTACGTTAATTTGAATGAATGAACGGAAGCCAATAAATATCGGTCGCGCTTTGCCATTTGTATGTTGGACCGCCTTGGCAAACTGTCTTTAAAGAATGTCCATCGATATCAGACAAGAATTATAGATACCGCAGAAACATTGGTGCTCCTGAAACAGTTAACATAGCTACTTCTTCAATTCTAAGAGGAGCTACATAATGTTCAGGTGAATTGGGTAAAGATTTTAAACAATTAATTCAATACTTATAACTTATTTTTAAATAATTTTCATTGAATTTTTTGTAGCGGTTCCTACATAGAGCATTCAAACATTTTTAACTGATTTATTTTTCAGAGTGGCGTACCCAGAATGGCGTACCGTGGTATCGTAACATTCTTTTATAAAAAGCGCATTGTACATTTGGCGCCAAGCTTTAATTGGAAGGGATATGATTTATCGTGGAGTTAACGCAGTTCCCATGAAGTAAATTATTCTTTTTAACAGAAGAGCAAAAGTGGGGCATTCAGAGAATGATACCGATGACAGTTGTTAATAATACTTAATAATACAATTAAGTTCGAGCGCTTTACATAGTGATTTGAATAACATGTGTGATATCGACATTAAATTTAAATTAGAAAAAAATCGTATTTATCGAAAAATGATGTGATCGTTTTTCACTTATATGTGGAAAAGGATTCGGAAGTATTTGGGGCAATCATAAATAGCATCGATATGTGTTCGTTTGCAACAGAATTTGTGTTTTCCTGGAATTTACTTATTTATGTAATTTATTTTTCAATTTAGAAGGAATAAGTATATTAACATATTTCACAAATTTGACTGATGTATATATCTACTAGATCTAAATGCAATTTTAAAAGATTAACTTTTAGTAAAAATATTGTCGTTAAAATATTTTATAACTGAAATTGTCATCCAACCTATAATTACTAATATGTATTAATAAGTAAAGTAAATTCCATAACTGTTTTGTAAATATATATCTTCCATTTGAGAAGACCTTTCCTGGTGCAATATGTGCAATTGTGTGCAGCGTAATGCAAATGTATATCAATCTATTGTTACCTATCCGTTTGTACTAGTTATAGTTCTGAGTATTATAATGAATGTAATTTATTTTTATATTACGAAAGCAGTTTATTAGATGCTACTTATTTTTTGTATAAAAGAAAAACCTCTTATGTCTATTTTAATTCAACTAAACTGAATGCACAAGTATAATTTAAATGGAATCAGTTACATCATGATGTTCACAATTTTACTTTTTTTGTTTATACTTATATATTCTATTTTTATAACATACTTCTTAATAACTTTCAAAATATTAAATGGACATAATACCTACTTCATAGGAAAAATTATTGCATAGCTTATTTTACAGAAAATGGAAATATCAGGGTAATCGCTCAGTAAAAAAAACTGCAAACAACGTGCTCCTTTGTTTATTCCTCAATATTTCGTTATACACCATCATCAGGGGAAGAAACTACAAGTGCATAAAACAATCAAGTCAGAATTTGTTAATTAACAAAATTATTATACTCACAATTAGAGCTGGCACGTTGGCAAAACATTAATAACATATATATGATTGAGGTAAGTATGTCGAAAAACATCACAAACTGATTGTAAAAGGTCAAAATTTAATTAATTAAATAAATTAAATTTATTTAATTAATTAACAAATTTCTGACTTGATTGTTTTATGCAATTGTAGTTTCTCCTTGTGATGATGTTATCAATGTATAACGAAATATTGAGGAATAAACAAAGGTAGTTTGCAGTTTTTTTTATTGACCGATTGCCGTTATTTTCATTTTGTCTAACGAGTGACGGTCGTTACTTCCATTCAATATCTTATTTTGGTTAGCGTCTCTTTTATGTGATCCTAGTTACATGGTAACTATACTTCAATTTACTCTTATTTAGTGTTTAAAGAAACTAACTTCTTCAGAATATAAATATTCTAAAAATAAGAGCAGGAGAATTCTTGTTAATGATAAAACATAGATGTTATTTATGATTATTGTTGACTTTTCTTTTAGTTAAATATGTACAAAATAGTTTTTAAAAATTTGTATATTGTAGTGTAATATATAATCAAATTTTATATTTGTTTTATTCAGAAACATTAACAAGTAACGGGATGAAATAATCTCTATAACAATTGCGCCTTTGACGGACCGTTACTGGGATTAGTGCTTTAGATGAACACTTGCGGATTGCGGTTTTGAGTAACAACTGATTGAAGTTGGATTGGAATAAAGCTAATAATACTTATAATCATAACTACATCATCTAATAATATTTCGCTACTATTCACGTTTTTACGTGTATTACAACTGACACCCGTAGTGTCTGATGTGACCATATTCGTATTTTACATTAACTGTAAGAAATTCTTGTGTTTTCAGTATTCTTCCAGTCTGACGATGCCCAAATATAATAATAAATAAATGTAATAATAAACAAAATATTTTTTAAATTTATTTATTACAATTTCATAATAATTACACAAAGAGTAGTTTATTAAATAATGGTAAATCATTAGCGTATTAACATCTAATTTTAAGCGGAAACAAGATCATTTAAAAGAAATGTGTGATATTGGCTGTTGTCTTACAGCTTGCTAAATACTAAAAAATAAAAACTGAAACATAATGTATTTACAACTATCGAGTTATTATTTAAAAATGTTATAGCACAATTAATAATACATTTTCATTTGGCATACAAAATATCGTAAGCTAATTTATTTTCTTCTACCCTCTTCATTTCTATAGAAATATATATATTGTATGTATATGTAAATATTAAAGTGGACTAAGTGTCCAAAGTACATAATAGTTTTAGTTCATTTTTACACATTTTCTTTATGGAGGTAGGCTTATAAGCATCGCTATATATGTATAATTTCAATTTTTTGTTTTTAACTTGTTTACTGTGAAAGAAATAAATTCAGACATACAATGGACTAGATTCAATAATCATATTACATGATAAACCAACAAGAAGATATTTAAAAATTATTTAACAAACTTAATTTGCTATATAAGTGCTCACAATTAACGTTTAATAAACCACCCATTGGAGTGTTTTACCAGTAAAATATTTACGATGATAGTAGCTTATTTTCTTATATGTAGTCACAATATTGCAATGACAAATAGTGTAGTTAGTTTGCCCAATTTTAATAAATATCCCCTAGATGTATTAAGAATTAGTAATCGCGAAATATGGATATGTTGCAGTTGAAATATTACTATGATAAGCATATTATGATATTTTTCTATAATCAAAAGACAGTCTAACACAAAGTTGTAGTGTTAATAATGAAGGATAAATAAAACCAATAATTTAAATTCGTTTCCAAATAAAAATGAAGAAAAATAAAGTCAACTCGTCACAAGTTTATTGGATCAAACTATATTTTTAAATATAGCATAATATCGCTTTCACAGTAATCCACATTTATTGACAATAGTTATCAAAAAGAACACGTATCACAAAAGTTGTTATTAAAAACAATATACTATATTTATTTATCATAGTAGGTGATGCATATTAACCGAAGCATTGTAAGAGAAAATATATTTTATACAGGGTGTAACGTTCAAGATCATTTTGCCAGTTTGTTTTAATATACATAAATTTTAATGTGCAACTAAAATGTCCAAATGTAAATTATTCTCTTCCAATCTTCACGGTTGCTCGTAACGGTAATTAATTAAAAATAAGAATATCACGTAGAAATCTGTATACTTTAAGGAATATAAGTCGTGAGTACAGATACAGAATTCAATGTAACTACTTTGACAGTAATTCCAGCAAACAAAAATATAAACGGTACAGCCCTGTATAACTAAAATATTTGTTTTTTTTTGCAAAAACAACGCGTTACGTAATAGTATGTGCATATAAAATGTTATAACAGCAAAACTTTAATATGTAATATTTACAAATTAGATACAAGTCATAAATGCAACAAAATGTCTATTTCGTATTATATTTCTTTTATTATTTTATATTATTTGATATTCGTTAGATGATATCCGAACAGCTGTATTTATACTCAATTCTTTTTCAACATTATAAATTTAAACTAATCTTTTGTGAGATTTGTTTTAGGTTAAACGTTTCTTAGTATATGGCTTTTACTTTTGCAGAATCATACGAGACAAGTACGGTACGTATTAGTACATCCGCAGAGAGCCAGTTTTATACATGACGCATCTATCGTGACGTCAAAATCTGTTTCTAATTATAAATGCATTTTTTTAATTTATTTATTTGGCCGACTGATACTACTCATTTTTATAGATGAAACGAAGATTAAGTCCTTAAGTTTGTGTTTTTGCTTGTCACACACGACGGCGGTTCTTGCAGAAACTTGTTTTTGCTAATAATGTTACCACGACATTCGACGAATCGTATTTAAAACAAAAAAATTAACATCTTTATGTGGTGTGCAATTAAATGTAACTATATAATGAAATAAAGACATTTTACCTTTCTATGTATGTACCTGTTACGAAAAAAACTCGTTTAAAATTTCTACTAGAGTTGTTTTCAATTTTCCGAAATAAAAAACTCGGCAATTTTTGGATTTTTTTTTTTCAAGAAAAAGCAGTCATTAATGATAAAAACTAGAAAATTTAGTCGTTTACATCTGGAATATATCCATGTATATGCTATCAAATAGCTCGCAGTTTCGTATGCTGTATGGAAAATATGTCCAGTTGTGAAGCAATTATGACCCCTCTTCTGTGATATTGAAAGACAACTGATTCACAAGCTTAGATTATCAGGACAAAATATTAATTGTAATAGGCTGTTTGGATAAACAAGAAGATCGTAAACGCCACACCATTGCTAGAAATGCTGCAATGTCATTAACTAGACTTATAAATTGATCATTTCAACATTGTTTCATCATTCTGTGTGTAACGTTTAATATGTTCACCGCAGGGAACGCACATCGCGACCTGTCGCATATTGTTTTGAAAATTCATTTCATTTGCCGACGTCGCAAACCTATGTGTCAATACAAATTTAACAAATATAATTATACACATACATACATGAGCAATCTCTTAATAGTTAGCCAGTCAAAGACGTTATAGAATGAAGATAAATTCACCCTAAAGAATGTTTTAATAAAACTGCAATATGTATTTGCAAAACTGTGACCGGGCAACAGACGTAACTTTCAAGAAAGATAACCTGTGCCAAGGGGCCGACCTGTCAAGAGATAAAAATAAGGTAATTCTATAAATCTATTTTCATCTCTCTTTTGATAACGCTAATTCTAGTGGTCTTATCCTCCTTTGTCGATATTTAAAGCATGTAACCTCCCTTGCCAGTTAGTAGAAGAAATTAAGACTACACGAATCAGCTCGTGTCTCATGGAGTTTCGATCGGGACCTATGCCTGATGTCTTAATGTGACTGCTTTACACATGACACATACATGTTCACTAAATTTAAAGACAATCTGATGTGATTTTACTACGCACACTACGGTATCATAAGCGTATAAGTATACAATATCGTGAAAGAATATCTTTCCGATATTGCAATTTCAAAAACAAGTGGTTGAAGAAGCATGAATTAGTAAATATAGTAACTGTAGACATACATGTATGTATAGACTAAACTCTGACCAATTATTAGGAAAAAGTTGTTCCAAAAATCAATAGATACTAACCAAAATTAACATAAGCATTAACGTGTAACTCATAATATTTACTTTGAAGTATTGACTAAAATATTCGACACTAAACTATCTTCCACAAAGCGTACTTTCATAAACAATTATTCGAGTAACTGTTTACAGTTTGTCTAGAAATGATATTTTTGTTTTTAAATATGTATATTCGTGAAGGAATTCGTACACATTAGATTATTTCCGAATTTTTATAAGCTAGCCAAAACAATCTCTGATCAAGAAAGTAACCCGAGCAACTTTCATCGTATTGAATACTGAATTTTATCAAGTCTCAGTCCGTTTAAAGGCCAAAAATTATCTTAATTCCAAATAACAGAAAGACTCCTTTTTGGGAACGTGCGGTTGTATCCTTCAATCACCTGACATATACCTAATTATGTATCACAATATAACGCTTATATATTATATATTACTACTCAAACTCCGAAAGAAAAAACAGTATATATTCACCATCATCTTAACAATTATATCTGAATACAAACATTTTGTTAAATTACAAACTAAACAAAAAATGAAGGTATAAAACACAACCGTTCGACAGAAAACCACACTGAACTTCATATTCAGGAAAAGAGTGATATTTATTTTAAATCATTTATTATTAACGTTTCAATTCATAGATTATCTTCAAATGGCACTTGCTTGTGATCGAATGTGCTTTTTTGGTAGTTTATAACTTACTAAGTGGAATACAAAGAAAAACATACAAGAGTTAAAATTAAAAACGAATATTAAAAAGCGTTACAGATAAATATATAATTGAAATTATTAAAAGAAAATATAAAATGGTTATATTACTAGTTAAAGATTGTTAACAAATAATATGATTATTAAGGCATAAAGTGCGTATAAATTCATTATTTTATATATTTTTATACATCTGCGGAACGCAACCGTCAAAAGTATGGAAATTTAAAACTTAAGATATATACACAGTCAAACTTTTAGAAACGCATTATACGGTATAATATACCCCTATAATTGAAGCCTTCACCAGAAAAAGGCTTTCTAGCCTTCATCGACAGTAAAGTATATAATTAATTTAAAATGGAGGTGCTTCTCACGCGGCCTTTTAATGGACATTCGAATGAAGTAACAATAAATTGAAGGAAAAAAGGAAAAGGACCGTGACGATAAATACGTGACCAGAAACGAGCAGATAAAATCTAGAAAGTGGTATCTGAAAAGCGGTCTACCGCTACCTCGAAACAGAAAAGAGTATGAAATATAAATGCATCTAATAATACATTTCTATGATGATGCATTAATTATTGTTAACTCACAAAATTCCTTATTTTAATGTAATCCAAAAAGCAATCAAAATATGCTAACGACACAAGCAAAAAATGTTATAACTATGAGTATCGTTTTGCTCATATGGAACTGGCAAATGAATCTAGTGTATTACTGAGTGTGTCTCTATCTAATATAAGAATCTATACATACGTCAAAATGTCAGGCGGAAGAAATATCAATTCACTTTCGTCTTACTGTACTAAATGCTGCCAAATAAAAACGCGACATTTGCTTTTTGTTGCGGTATTCCAACTAGATACTGGTACTGTACCAGATTACATGGTAATATAAAGGTTGATGAAAAGTGTAAAAAACCTGAAATAAGAATGTGATAAAAAATGTTCATGAGATTCTTAT
Organism: Popillia japonica; assembly: GCA_004785975.1. NCBI lineage: Eukaryota > Metazoa > Arthropoda > Insecta > Coleoptera > Scarabaeidae > Popillia > Popillia japonica. The sequence continues at coordinate 9,429 of SMLS01074941.1, read as the reverse complement.
AGAAACGGAAAAGTCTTCCTGTCACCTGAACTACTTATAGGATTAAATTCCATACTTTTGAAGGAATGATTGCAATCATTATCAGCAAAGTTCAAATGGAAAAAAGCAGAACATCACTTCCTGTAAAATATGATCTTATCTATTTCTATTAATTGTGTATTGTATCAAAAACTGTGTGCATGTTTGCGATATTATTACTAAGATACGTAAATTCTAAAAAATAACGTTTTTGACTGGAACAAACCTTCAACAATTCGGAATCCACCACTCAAAATAATGTTCCTTTTGTCTTACACAAAAAATGATAATGATCATCTATATATTGACAGAAGGCTGTCTATTGAAATGCGAGTTACGCCTTTTACTTTTAACCAGTTTTATGCTTTTGACTAGCTTGTAGCGGAGTTTTTTGGACTCGTGGGCACTGAGGATGCCTGTGCTCTACTTATATACAATCTTAATAATTTTAATTTGCTTCCCGCTAATCCTGATATATGCGGCATTAATCTTTCTTCGCCAACAGCTTTGTGTAGTGCTACCATGCAGAAAACGGCACTTTTTCGAACCGGACTTTCCTCATGATCATTTGCCTAAAAGAAAAACATCTTTTGTTGGAAGACTGAATTTTTCCATGAATGGTATCTAAATTGTATTGAACATTTTATTTGATGATGGACCATCCGTAGCAAAATAATTAGGAATCGAGAAATTATCGTATTGTTTCTTATGTAGAAAGTATGTATTAATTGAAAGCAACCAGCGTATGTAAGACTAGAATGCACATAGCAGCAGTAGTAAGATTTAATTTGTGTGATGTACGTGCATCAAAATGAATGTATAATATATATACCGATTTCGAGGATTTACGCTAGCTGGTAAAACAATTATTACATTTGATATTATGTATATCCCACGTATGAATATTTTACGAATTACATGAAAACAATTATTCCTTTTAGTCTATCAAATTTAGTATCAGATACTGTTAGAGGGTTTTAATATTTAGATCAATAGGCTTTTAAATATTTTTTTTATTTCTCGAATCAGCGAAAATAGAAGACGTTGCCAAACTATGTAGTGGTGCGGAACTAACTCTCTTAATACACCTAAATTTAGACGTAAAAATATCTAAATTTCAACTCGTCATTCATCTCTAATTATTATCCGTATCGTATTAAGGAAGGCGCAAATAATGCGGCGGCCTGCAGGAAGCATATAGATTTCTGGCGAACGTGACTCGATATTGCCCGAATAAATATCCGATTCCATAACAGTATGTAGGGCGCAGATTTATCGCGGCCAGTAGTATCGCAGTCCACGGCGGTGTAACTGTACACCGAGTTTGCAATTGATGTGCAGCGCCATCTGTCCCCATATATATATAAATTAATAATCATGTAAACCATCTCTGGCTTTGGTAAACAGAAAATAATTTGATGGGACGGGTTGATGGATAGAACAATGGGACTATGCGCCATTGTGTATATTCATTTTTTTTCTTGTTATTGTTATAATAAGCATAGCGTAATTCAGATCTACATATTATTGCTACATTTAAGACGTGTTTTAGTTATTTGAATTTACCGCTTCTTGATTTATATAGTAGATTCCTTTTTTTAATGGTAATTAGTCCAGGAACTACCTGTCTCTTGTATAATATAATTCGGGTGTGATTACTAATGATTAGTGATTATGAATTTCGTAAATAATATTATTCAAATAAATTTTGATAGGCTGCCATTAGCCGATAAACTTAAAATTAAAGAACTGGGGAGGGCGTTGCCAGATATTAAGTGGCCAGATATCATCTAAGAATAAAGTAAATAACAGAAATTTTATTTCAAGTAAATTGTAAAATATCTATACGTGCGATATGATGTCGAAAGTAATGACTAATATAACAATGGAAAATTATTTAGGAAAACCACCGACTTACACATCACCATATACGCCATTGGTGTAACTATAGACAATCAAAGATTTGGCGAACTTCGATTCGCAATTATTTTGCCACAAATGATACCTATACAATGAATTATTATTACTACTGCAGAAAATACAAGAAAATTCAGGTCAACTCTCTACATCGCAGTTGCTGGTATTAAAATGATGTATACCAACTCTGTACGTTTAGAATAACTAGATACTTACTTTTACTAAACCTTGCATTATTAGAGCTAAATGTTCATCAGTTACATCATCTGGATGCATTTCAACCATTTTAGTAAGCATTTTAATCGCCCCCTGTATGGTTGGATAACTGCTGGTATGAATTAACGGAGACAGGACACACACTACAGTTGTAAATGGGAAAACACTCATAGCTGCAGCTGTAGTTTCGGCTGTCTTGACTACCTATCAAAACAAGATATACATTAAACGATCATTGACTTCTAATAACTACACAAAAAATTTACCTCTCTCTTATCGTGGCAATGCATTTGAAGAACGCGTAAGGTCAGTAATTCCACGAAATTCGACCAGCATTGCTTCATTTCCGGATTATTAAAAATTTCAGTGAGAATTTGTAGGACTAAAACTAAAGTTGCTGTATCATTTGAGCCTAGATTATCCAATAGTAACCTCAATAGTTTTCTGAAATAAAATAAATTATACAGATATATTTTAACATTTATTAACTACAAGCGTTTAATCAGAGGCCGATAAGAGATATGTTTGTTTTAAAAACAATTTTAATTTTATAAGCTGAATATGTTATATAGTATACATTTTAAAAATATATATGTATGAATACAAGAATGGAATAAGAGTGCTCCCCTTAAGGTTTGCCAGGAAAGACAATTGAGAAGTGAATAACTGAGTTAACGTACTAGAACTTGTATTTTCTTTTTGCAAAATTATAATTTCTTTTAGCATATGCACTTAATAAAAATTTCAAATATGCTCTTTTGTCTTCATTTGGTTCCTTAATTGTTTAAATAATCATAATAATTGTTTCTCGGGGTGTATTAAGATCAATTTAAAAATTGCATGGATCTGTTTTAAAATGCTATAGAACTTAAATTTTCTCAATATGCAGAGTACTTTTAATGAATAATTAGTTTGAAAGCTGGAATTATTCAAAGGACTATAAATAAAACTTCTACTGTGTATTGTGCAATGACCTTTTTCCTTGTAGTTTCCCGTTGTCTAACGTTGCTCACTAATTAATAATAGTAACATTGATACTTACTTAAAATTCTCTACCACATATTCAGTCTGCCCCCTCCTGATAAGAGTTGCTAACCTAGATAAACATGTCCTTTTTTCCGTTATATCTGTAGGATTATCAACTTGACAGTGTGTCAGCACTCTGCTAACTAAGGCTTCGCCATTCAAATCATCTATAAACAAAAAAATAAAGATGTAGTATTATTAATACCAACCACCAGAGTTAATTTAAACCTTTCTCTTTAATTATCTCTTCAGAGAACTGTATCATTCAGAGGTTTGTTCTACAGTAACAGAGTGTACAAAATATATTGTGACAAAAAATCAATGTTTTTACTTTAAATGTTGCGAATAATTTGCAACTGTAGCACTGACCCCTGAAAGCATACAAAGAAAACATATATGCAGTTAATAAAATGCGATAATTAATGAATTAGAACAATAAAGCGGATGTCCTACAATTAGTACCTAAATTATTAAATCCGTTAATCTCAGAATCTACTCCGTTAACAGTACCAGGTGTTGATGCATAGTTCTGCCTTATAGTTAATTCTTCCATACGTTCCTCTAATGCGGCGACATCGTTTTTAATATCGTTACCCAGAGACATCTGCGATATACCCGAATCTTGTGATGTCGTGTCTTTACGTGTTTCGTGATCTAGTTTCGAACCTGTAATATAATGCATTTAAGCTATTTAGTACAGAAACTATTTTTTTTTATATTTTACTAAGAATATAGTCCGTTAAACTAGTAGCGTTTATAAAAGTTGTAGTCTGACATACAAGAGCAATGTTATAAAAACAGAAAAAAGTGTATAGCATTACATACCGTATAATTTGAAAATAAATAGGGGTGTAATAAATATATCAACTTGAAATTAAATTAAAAAATGAAAATTATAGATTGTACATAGTTAAACGATCATGGATATCTTGTATTATTGCTACTATACAGGCTAGCTTACTGATATGGAGGCAATATTTTTGGTATATACATATATGTAGTTACATATGTACTTCCTTAAATCTCTATGTAACTGTTACTGTGGTCTCAATAGTTTCTCTATAAAACAGACGTGTTTCTTTAATCGATAGAGAGTACAGCTGCAGTGGCTGTGCAAGTTGTATAGCTTGTCGGGCTACCATAGTAGTAACTGCTGTGTATTTTATCAGTGTAAATAAGCTTTCTAAGCTTACTACATACTTAAGTAATAATGCTCTGTTAATTGTATTCCACCAACGAGAAGCAGTCGGTTAGAAAACTGATCTTAACAAGACACTGCAACCACCAACCCATTGTAACTGCATAATTCACCTAAATCATTAGGGCGCATGTAATTGAATATGTATAATAATCGCGAATAAAAATATTTAAAAAATGTATAAATTATAACAAGCCACCTCAAAAACCCAAAATCTAGTCAGCTTGAGTGGAGTTTGGATGTAAAAAAGAATTAATTAACATATACATATTTTGTTTCAAAAATTTATGTTCTCCTGAAAATATCAGTTGCTTTCTAGCTTGCAATAGACAGACTAAAGATTAAGAGGAAAAAAAACTTAACAGTGAGGAGATAGTGGTGCTGGAGCCGGATATATTATAATAAGACTGTGTTGGTCTTATGTGGTTTTATGTAGCATTGTTGGTATATGTATAAGAAATGTTTACCATTTAATCCAAGCGAAGCTGCAAATGTACTCGTTTATATGAGCTGTATAGTACTACAATTAAACCTGAAAGGTTTTTATATTTTTATTAGATAATTTAATAATATAGTATAGGTCTCAGATGAGTTTTCTATCTATTGTTTTGTGTCTGTTACAATAGAAACTACTTATATACTTCGCACAGAAAACACGCTTTTATATGGCAGACTATAATGCGATGTTTCATCAAAAAATTAAAAACACAACTATCACAAAATAATGTTAACCAAATAATTAGTGGGTATTATTTGCTGTAACAATTATTTGGAAGGTGATAGTAAGTTATAACGAAATGAATATGCAAAATGTTCGAATTTAATCAGAAATTAACAAAAGATAAATAGTTAAGTAAAATTAAAGAAAACTACCTTTATTACCCTGATAGAAATTCAGATAGGAATAAATTCAATTTTTTAAACTACTAAATACAAAATTACTTGTTTAACTTATCCTAAATTATCAATAGCGTATTTGACGGTGTTAAGAGGACCAGATTTAGTTTAGCACGTGGTAGCATACAGCAGTATGTTGCTATAATTGTGTACATAGAACGATAAAGCACAATATCTTTTATCATTGTGATATAATGGATTACATACTGTATCGCAATAGAGCTATTATTTTAATTTAATAATTCAGAATGTTTACGTATACTATATATGCACGTACACAATTTTTAATCCTTTTAATTCAATTCATTTTTATTTTGCTATTACAAATAATCTGCTGTGTACATTATCTATCTTTACACGTTCTTGAACAGGATTCGGGAGCACATCTGATATTCATGCTACAATACAAGGTTTCCAACATATTGCGTAGCGTATACAACGATTACTGAACTCATAACGCCTTAAACCACTTTGCAATACTAGGCAACGGCGAATCTTGTTTTCTAACGATCACGATTCACGCTGGTTATGAGATATGCAAAAATTTCAAATTAGTAATATGAATTTTTATGACCTTTTTGTATTTATAGTGTTTTAATTGACCTACAAATTGAAAAAAAAATATCAGGAAAATAAAAATTTCAAAGTTGTACAATGTTGAAAGAAGCTGTTCTTGTACTTTTACGCCGTTTTTTTAATGTCCTTGTTAAGAGAAAGGTTAACAACAAAATATTATATTAAAAGTTCCTTTTTTATGACCTTTTAACTTATCTTATTATCCAGATAATTATCTGGATAATAAGATTAAAAGTTCCATAAAGAATCTCTGATTAACTTCGAACATTTTATATATAATTGCATAAACAACCGCCACCATAAATTTCTAACAGATATAAATTCTTACCTAAGGTTTCATAACTATAATTCTGAATTTCTGCCGTTGTTTTTCGTAAACTCTTATAAATTTCTTCTTGATTGAAGTCGTCATGCTTAGGTGGCGAACTAGGCGACAAAGCTTTCGGGCTGCTACCGACCAGAGGACTTCCTGGTTCACTACCAGTCGAACTTTTCCTCATATGGCTTTGAACGACATTGGATGCGATCTCTTGTTGGTCTTTAGGGAGTTCAGCTAACATCATCGTTACCTGAGGCGTATTACAATTCCACAGTGCTACTATACAAATCTTAGCTGCATTCCTGATTTCGACCGATTTGGTATCTTGCGCAAAAGCAATTATTTTTTGAAGAGCTTGTGCCGCAGGCGATTTAATAACAAATTGGTTATTGTCAACAACATGACATAAAGAAGTGAGATAATTTAACACAGCCACTTTAGTTTTAGCGTTTGGGGTTTGAGTTGCGTCCACCAGAAACCTGTAAATCAATAAAGAAAAATTGTTCAGATACAAATATTTAGCTTTTAATGCCCAATGTTTTTCCATTTAAAATCCAACAAAACTTAAGTGACTGGAATATTTCACAGAGAATTCGAAGGTAGCATAAAGTATTTTTTGTTTGTGTCCGAATAAATACATACTATTATGACTACCGCTAAAATATTCCAAAACTAATGTTATCAAAATGATTATGGAAATTATTTTTCAATACTATAATTTTGATTTTTTTGACAGGATACTTGTTTAGAAAGAAAGCTTGACCTTTGCGTTCGATAGCAGCAGAGTACCGAACGTTACCGATAACGTATCGTCAACCGAATGATAATTTGTTGAACTCTTATTCTAAATCGTCGCCAAGCTTTGACTATTAGATAATAACCCATATTTTGAAGCCTTTGCTCTTTGTTCCCGGCATTAATAAAGTTATCTAAAATACAAATTGCAAATAACTTTAATAATTGATTAATAGATAATAATTTTATCTAGCAAAGAGGACAACTACCAAGAGCAACAGGAATCTCTTTCATTAACTTATATTACTTTAGTTTCTGCTACATATTTTATAACTAACTTGTAAAGAAGACGATATACTTAGTTGCTAATATCTTTAAGATACGTAGATATTTATGAAAATAATTTAAATCATTTAAAAACTTCATTCATGGTGGTTGCAGTATTTTTCGGCAGTTTTTGTGAAAAAAATGAACAGTGATTACCCAAAAAATCAAGACACTTTAGTTGTACTGTACCTGGATATTTTCTTTTCCGTATGTTGATATATAAATTTGTTAATGTTTCATGGTAATGCGGAAATTTCTTCTTATTAATTATTAAAACGACTAATTATTTAATATAATATAGCGAAACATCAAATAAAATATGATATTCAATAATTAGTCGTTTTAATAATTAATAAGAAGAAATTTCCGCATTACCACAAAACATCAACAAAGTTGTACCTACTGTACTTGTGGTTGTTAGCAGCTATTCGTTCTTATATAAAATGAAATGTTATATAAGACAGATATATGATTGCTCTAATATTCCAACAATGATAACAGCTTGTTACATCTAGATACGATTCGTTCATTTAAAAACTGTTTAATATTTAATAATTACTCTACTGGCACTAACCTAGAATTTACTATATTTTTAATACTCTAATGCAGATACACTAATGTAGATTTTCGTTATAAAAAGTACTGGTGCAGTAAGTTACTCTCCAATGCTCCAACCTACTCTAAGACTCAACTAGTCCACATATTGACTCCAAATAACTGCTTGGGCGGATTAATGTAAATCTCATCAAAATGTCTATTCACTAGCCGATAAATTCTAGTTTATAATGAAATAGCTTTTCGTGCCTAAGACAATATTCCAAAATTATGTTTGTTAATAAGAGCTTGTTTGGAGTTACTGAACTGGTCGTTTATCTTTAGTATAATTCTAACATTTCAAAAAAATCACTGCCTCTACATACACTCTTAGTGAATTCCATTTTTGGTATTATTCTATATGCAATACTTTTGCTTACGTTAAACACAATAGTTAATCATCGTGTGCCTATGTGCTATTTGGCGTGATATATTACAAGTTACATAAATTAGAGTTAATACCATTGAGGGTATGCAAAACACACAATATGATATTAGAAATACTCAATATACATACATATATAATGAAAACACTATTTATCCAATTTATGCAACAAAAAATGCATCACTTAAGCCATGTTTTTGGGTGTAGTTTATATAAATATTTTGCAATGTTACAGTATAATAATTACTATATACCAAAGCCTGAGATCTTGCTTCATTAGGTTGTCGGTAAAGAAATCATTAAATGTTTATTAAGCGTCTACTAAACAACAAAAAAAAGTATTATACACGACAAGAAATAATTGCTAAAGAGAGATATACCAAATCAACTTTTACTTGAAAATAAGGATTAGAAAATATATGATTTTTCACGTGATTGGATATGCAAATTTATCTTCTTACTGTTCACTAGGAATCGACCCTAACAACTTTTGCTCACAACACTGAGTATAATTTACGTACGGCATTAGATATTTTTATTCGAGCAAATACTATTTATATACACTAATTACGATGTGAACATAGCGAAAATAAGTCACACATAGTTAAGCAACTTGTCTCGCATAATTTCTTTGGAATCAATGAAGTGAATGTTATTTTTCAATTATGTATTTTTACAATTGTAGAAACATTACACGTAATATTGTATATTGTGTAATCCATGTCTCATCATAATTGTGAGTACATACTTAGAAATGAACATTTACAACGTCGGTTCGTGTATTGAATGTAAAAGTAGGAAGATTTTACTTGTGTGATTAATAAATATTTACTATGTTTATTGTCGACTTAGATACATGTTATTTTCAGGACGTCTTTCAAATTTCACTTACATTTATATTCATCATTATTAATTGCTTACTGAAATAAAAAAGAAATTATAGATAACGAAATACTGGAAGAATAGGCATCGTCGAGTAGTTTAACGAAACTACCATCGAATTCAAAGGTTTCCTTTCATGTCGACAACATTAAACAACAGTAGCATAAGCACGTAATGTTTATCTGTTTAGAATTAGTAACGTAGGACTATTAATGACATTTACCAAAGGAACTATTCATTGTTTGCGACTTAAGTGAAGGATCCGGTTTGTGTAAGTTATGGATGCAAAATGAACGAAATTGTATGGTGTTATATACTAACGTGATACAGTCCGATGAA
>SMLS01074939.1:0-19386 GCA_004785975.1 Popillia japonica | reverse complement strand
TATGCATTCGAATATCGGTAACGAAGACGATACAGAATAGGGGGGTAAGTATCCTTATATTTTTCTAACGTCGTAACCATAGAACACTCTTCAACACGACTATAAGATAGGTAGTATAATTCAGCAAAACTCTATCTAATTAAGACAGTTTCACGTCTAGGTATTTTCTTGTGAGCTAAAAGATAAGTCACAAACTCGACGATAGTAGATAATAGTTCGACCATTCAGCTAGAAGTGCGTCTTACTGATATTTACAAAAGTGTTTGCTTTATAAATACGTTACTGTCTTTGAATTACCCTCTCAAGATGTTCGTGATATTCAAGCAATTTATCAATGTCAACGTTACGTGAACTGTGTATAATCTTCCATTTAGACGTCGACATATCCTCTATTCTGAGATGAATATCACAAAATATTTGTTTAACATTGCTTAGAGCAAGTGGTGAGTCAATGTGAGTATTGTACAGAAATATGTCTGTTCGTTGCTGAAATCCTTATTTAATAAAGTTTAAAATTTCTTTGATAAATTAGAGATGAATATTAATAAAAAACACGCAAAGTATCTTGACTGATAAAAGGAGTTTTTAATTTTTTTTGTTATATGTTACCGTCAATTTAGAAAAGTTGAATTTTTTCTTATCAATATCGAAGAGCAAAAAATTAGAGAATAATATGATGAAGTTGTTGAACAGACGCAGTTGTTACTTCCTCAAATTTCAAACTTTCTAAATTGTTAACAAGTCAATATGATAACGTATGTATCTAGTATTAGGTATTCTAATGTTTCACTCATAAAATTACTATTTCAAGTATATTGTTGTCTATCAAATGCACCAACATGGAAATAGTTTTATTAGAGAGGGTTCCCTGGTCTACAAATCTACAAACAATGATAAAGTTCCGAGACATTTCGTTTATTTGGACGCTATTAGATTGACATTTCACTGGAACTACTATTTCTTGGATTTTCTGGCCCAACTAGTTACTAGCACTAATGCACTAATTTAACTGTTTCAGAGTAAAATCTGTAATGAACAAACTATTAACTTCTTTTACATAAAAAGCAGTTTCAGAGAAATCAAGTCATTAGAACCCTAAAATATCACAGTGTAATTAAAAAATATTACACGATTGTCCAGTACGAACCAGGACAAATACAAACATTTTTAAAAGGTATTTGTTGTTATCTTATTGAAGTTACTGTACTTCAATTTTAGGCAGTAACGGGACAAGACCAAAATCGGGCCCATAATTTAACTGCTATATACGTGTATGTAACATACGTTCACTTGACAAGTTCATAAAGTAGCATGTGACATATTGAGAAGATTTTTTAAGAAATAATTAAAACTGAATATTTAATCTATAAAATAGTAAACATTTTGACAGTTTTGTACATATTACACTAATAAATAACTAATAATAAGTATACAGAGTGTCTACTGAAACGTCTACGAATATAAAACAGGTTAAAGCTAATGGTATGGAAACAATTCCAAAAAATTAATACTTTATGTCCACGCAGTAACGAGAAAATAATATTTTTAATCTCAGTCCGGCCCTGTTGTTCGAGCGGAACGGATATATGGACGGGCAATACAGGCAGAACGTTGAGTCAAGTTATACGAATACTGAGTTCATGGAAATAACTTTAATCTATGGAGAAACAGGATAAAATCTTTTACTGCACCCGTATTACGTACAGAAAATCCAACGTCTATTAGACAATGATTTGCCACAACGGGTTACCTGTTGTGTATGGTTTTGTCAAACAGAAACTTGTCTTCCACATCTTCGATCCGTGATCCTGTTTACAGATGAATACTACCTCACAAAAAATGGTGTGCTAAATATGCCATAATATTTATCACTGGGCCGATAAAACCCACAAGATATCCCAACGGGCGATCATTTATTTGGGCCACATGTACTTCCCGATAAATTAAATGCGGTAGATCATTTAAATTGTCTGCAAAATACGTTACCCGATTACTTGGATGACAGCAAATGTAGTTCATGCACGATGGGGCACCTCCACGGTTGCCCGACTTGTATGGGAACGTTTAAACCAGGCATTTGCATATTGGATAGGACGAGAAGGAACGATTCTGTGGCCAGCAGGAAGTCGCGATTTGAATCTTTTGGACATTTTCCTGTGAGGATACATGAAAAACTTTGTTTATGATCCTCGACAACAAATTTTAGACCTCGAGGCTCGGCGTGACTGTATTTTCACAGCGGCCCACCTTATGATAAGTTTTGACGTCGCACAGAAGCGTGCATTCGGAGCTCGTGGTAGTAATTGCGGACATTACTACTCTAAGCTTTTGTCATGTTTCTCATCAAACAGTCCTCGTCAAGACTACCACGAATTATTTGAAAAGAAAAAAACTATTAACTACGAACGTGATCTCAAATAGTAAATTATTAAATACCAGATCATTAGGTAATAATATGTCGTTGTACTTTAATATTGAAAGTTCCTGTAATGAAAAAAACACCTGATTCCTACGAAAAAAAAAAAACAAGTCGAAATGAATAAAATCGGTAGTAAATCTGTGACCTTGTTATAAATAGAATATTTCTGAAAAGACCACATGTGCAATTCAGCTGCTTAGTAAAGAAATGCATTCATAGAGTACAAAGCATTTATTTACATATTCAACTTGGTAAAAAATATCTGTCTATTAGAAATTTTTGCAGCGTTCCTTCTTTTCTTGTACACACGTGTCAGGCCCGGATTCAACAAAATTTATTTAATAAAATTTGGTACTTATTAAAGGAAAAATTATTTTAATATATGATATATGATATTTTTTTTGGATTTACCTTTCTTGTGATATTAGTTTTATACTTTTTAATATTCCGACACTATTCATTTGACACTCTGTATATTGAAAAGTATAGTATAATACTACTATCAATGTACTCTGCATTTTGCAATGCGAATAGATACATAATAATTGAAAATTGTAACCAATGTTGAAAATGTTGTCCATCAACAGCAATACATTTTAAAATTCTCTATTTAAAATTTTTAATCACATTCTGCAACAGTATTGTATTGTTATTAATTTCCATGCATTTCTGTTCGATTCTTTGCAGTATATCATACAAATTGTGCATAGGTGTTCAAAATACGCTATTTTTTAGATAAGGCCACAAGAAAAGGTGTTAAATCGCATGAGCGTTCAGGCTAAGGGATTCTAGTATTTCGAGGGTCAAGGTTCCAAGGTTCCAAGGTTCAAGGTGCCGCATCTTGCTGGAAATATGCGTTTTGAGTTTAGTCATCATTCAGGTGATTGATAAATGGTCCCAAAATTTCTGTACGGTACCTTTGAGCAGTTTTCTTGAGAAAATATTGATCCAATTATAGCATGTCGCTGCCCGAACACCTATTTACTCTGGATGTAGAGATTCCTCAATAATTGCATGTGAATTTTCACTACCTACTCCAAATTCTTGTATTTTGTGAATTTAAATACCCCGATTTACAAAAGCATGCTTCATCATTAAAGATGACTCTTTGTGAAAACTATCTCTTATTATTGTTCATATTTACAAACCAATTTCAAAATTGTAATCTACATGGCTAATCATAACAACTCGTGTACTATACGGTGTAGATAAAGTTGCAAATCTTTTTTCAATAATTTGTGAGTTGTACCAACAGAAAGGTGAATTTGTTGACTCAGGTGTTGAACAGTTATGGTTAATTTTCCATTATTTCTTCAGCACAATTGACAATTTGAGTTGTACATTTCTTAATTGCTCCGCTGGCTGATTTTCTTGAAAAACTAGTACTTTCAGAAAACATTTTTAGAGTCCCATCCAATGTTTTCTTAAATTGCATATAATCCATTACAAAATGTGGAAATTTAATTTGAAATTCTTAGATGCAATTCTGAACCACGTAAACCCACTACACCATCAATTTTATTACCACTTAATAATAAGCCTAGTCTTAAAAAATCTTTTGTTCTAAAGTGACGGACAGTTCCAAACCTGTGTTTAAAACTGAGAAACAATTTGTTTGAACTAGAATCAACGTAAAAATTTAATTGCAAATTGTGTTTGACAATTTATACGAATCAAATATCATTCGAATTTATGCTTATGTAAAAGAAAACACTATCACTCATTTATCAACGTCTGTTTCTATCAAAATGTCAACACAAACTAGATGAAATTTTGAAATAAATAATTGACAACACGTTGCGCTATTATTACAAACAGTTTAGTCTATTTTAATTGAATATAAACTAAAGAACAGCATTGAAAATTATTATAAAGTACTTACATAATCATGAATATTTTGAGGTGACAGTTCGATTAAAGCGAATTTCTGAAACAAAACAGAGCTATGTTAACTGAGCAGGCATAAACAATAAACTCTTATTACTCGCATACATTAAAGATCTATTTAAGCAAGTATCAAAAGTTACAGTTATAGTTATCGTTACGAAACACGGAAGGTTAATAATTAATAGTCGCAAAACACAGGTGGTAAGGCCTGAGGTATGCTTTCACGAAATATATGAACATTGACTGTTATCCCCTATGTAATGGCAATAGCTTTACAAACCTTACTGATAAAAATTAGATCGATCTTTCTGGTAGAACCAGTAACCATTAAGTACTTTTCCAGATCAAGCAAAGCAATGCCCTTAGAATACAGTTTAAATCGTGTTTTATGTATATTGTGATATTTCAATTTAAACATGCAATTGATATGCTGCGACTGAACTTTGCAAATTAATATCCTGTTCTTGAATCTAGCCGACAATACGCTTCCAACCATAGTATTATTCCAGTGTTACTCGCTACAGAATATGTACATATACAGTAACATTGCCTTCAATTTTCTTGAAAATGTAGTTGCTGAAAAAACCTGAGAAGAAATTCAATCAGACCTATGAATTAGTAATTCGTCGAAATTAAAAAAAAAATACCAGGGTGTGTTCTGCATGACAAACTTATCAAGAACCACAAGACTATTATAACTAAAATGACTATTCAGTCGAGTACAAGCTTCAAAGAAAATGGAAAACTTAATTCCTGATCCCGTAGTATCTTTACAATGCAAAAAGTACAGTCGATTGCGAGTAGTGCTACTAGTGCTGAAATTGTAGGCAAACATGAAAGTTTTCAATTTTCCGTCGGTCACAATAAGTTAATACTTCTGAGAGGTTAATTTAGATGATTTTGTAGGAATATTTGACTCTGACTTTTTCCAAACCAACTTAACCCTTTCGCGCATAATGTCCACTATAGTGGACATATTTTTATTGATTTCTGACTTAGTCATACATGAACGGGTTTGGGGGTTTCTTGCTAAGTTTAACATTAGTAACAAAAGTCAAGATGGTTCCTATTAAAATATGTAAACACTTTTCGAGATAACAAACGGAATATTAACCGTTTTGGTAAACAAACAAATAATTTATGGTTACTTATTAGATCTGTATAAAGTAGGTATTTGATAGAATATACCATTCAATACTCTTACGGAAACATGAGTACTATGGCATAGAAGGTACCTAATGCTTTAGGTTGGTTTTCCTGATATCTAAATGATTACCAACAAAAAGTGCACCTTAGAATTAAAAATAAGGCTGCTCTTTCATATAACATGATTATTACAATTATAACAATATCAACGTACCACAAGGAAGCATATTAGGTTCTTTACTTTTTATTGTTTACTTTAATGATATTTGTAAACTTAAACCCTTGCTATAAATAACCTTTTAACAGTAAATTACGCGACCGATACTACTTTTTAATACCTGACTGAAAGTGCACTAGATGAAGCTATCGATCTAGGCAGCACTTATCTAAACACAATTAAGGAATGGTTAACTACTAGCAATCTTAAAATGAACCATGACAAGTCAAATGTAATATTCTTGAACTGTAAGAACCTCAAACATTCCCAGAATTTGTGAATATTAATAACTGCGACTATCCAGTTCGCACTTGACTAGGCTTCTAGGTCTTACAATCGACGAAACTTTAAAATGGATAGACCACGTCAAGGTACTTTGCAAAAACCTAAGTAGCTACTGCTTCGCGATTTGTCTTCTTAGAGATAGAGTAAATCTGCATGTCCTTTGCATTATATACACATTATGGTTGCTGCTACTTAAACATAAAACATGGGACCGTTGTTTGGGGTGGCGGTAATCATCTAAATAGAGTTTTTTGAATAAAGAAAAAGATTTTGCGTGTGATTAAAAAGCTCGAGTACGATCAGACTTGCAGGATCAATTGCCGCCAACCTAAAACATCGACCGTAAGTGGAAACAATTTAGAATATAATTGCCTAAGATTCTATAATAAATTACCATCACATATTAAAACTGTTAAAAAACATGTTGGTATTTAGAAAATATTTATGCAGATTATTAGTGGAGATTGAACCATACAATATGGAAAAATTCCTAACTTCAAATGTATACCTTTAAGTACTGTTTTGATTTCAGTTTTGCATATTTTCTTTTTTTGTTGTATTGCAACATTGCAAAGCTATTTCTAACATTGAATGATATGCAATAAGTATAAAGCTAGAATATTTTGTACACCAACTTTTACATAATTTCCAGCACATTAAATGGGAAGGTACTGGATGAAATAGTTTTGTCTCTTCAATATATCAGAATGATATAAACAAAATAGGCAATAGGGAATAAAAATGCAGACAGGTTGTACATAGAGTGACTGCAATGTGGAAACTTAAAGAATAATACGCGATATTATAAATTGGAATGAATAATCGAGAAGATATTTTATAATAACATTTAAACTATTAAATAAGATGTATCAATTTCTGAAAATGGCATTTTGACATAGTTTTGAAAACAACTTGAAAAACTGGAATATTTTAATACTCTTGAACTCAGAGTGTATGTTTGCATCACCTATTTGCTACTTAAAGTAATTTAAGATTATGCAAGTCTTCAAATAAGTAATACGTTATTTATTTCAAACATTAGCAATCTCAAATGCTAGACTACATTTTAAGGTAATAATAAATGATAATTCTGTTAAGAATACTGTCATTAGTAAAAAAGATAATAACGTTATCTGACGAGATGCAAAACGAAATTGAAATTGTCTCTCAAAGGAAGAAAGACGAAAAACAAATCCCTAAATTACGTTGGATTTATATATAAACTGTGTATCAGTCGTTAAGTCAACCAATGCAGCTGATAACGCCGCCAAAACTGCAGCCGCCACAAAATTGATAATATTCATTAATACTTAGAAGGAAAAGTCTATGACTACTACTGTAAAAGGAAAAAAATTAGGTATTGAAAGAGAAACATTGAGAATATCTAGATAGTGCTCACACTATTACAATGACATTAAAACTTATCAAGCTTTCTCTTCCTTGCCGAGCCGCGTTTACCCTTGAGAGTACACTCTGACTGATTTAATGTGTTCTTCCATCCAAATGAGACAATATATCTCAGCTTCTAGGACCGGCATATTTACACATGATAAACCACAATCGCTAACTTGTGCCGATGTTGGTTAATTAAAGTTTGTATTCGTTGTAATATATCTCGGGTCAGATAATTATAATTGACTGCTTACATTATCTCTCGTTCTAGCTTGTTATTGTTAATGGTTAACAATTTCAGATGAAAGCAAGATAGGATGTCTAACTCGTGCAATATACTACGATCGATGTTGATATTGTAGAATAAGAAATAATTTGCTTATCTGCGGTGTGTTGTTGTTTGAGATAATGGAATCAAGGCGAAAGTTTTAACTAGTTTATTAGGGAATATTGTATATTGCTGAAATAGGTCATATTATTCAATTGTTCATCACCTTGCTAGTTTATTTCCACAACCTTCGCCTTAGTTTAATAATTTAACTTTCTTAGTATTATGACGTGTGCGTAAAAAAATTAATCTCGAAATCTGGATTAGGTAAACTCAATACGTTTACCTAAAATTTTTGATGTGACTCTCTTTTGATGCAATTCTAATAATAGTGCTCAAGCGCAACATTTAGTACTTGACCCATGCTAAACAGTGTGCGAGACTCGTAACACAATAATCATCTACTGAACAAACTTGGTGGAGGAGCTGGTTTACGTATGCAAACCTATTTATAGACTGTTAAGAAAACATTGTGATTATGTCAATCAAAATTATGGACATACATACGAATATTGTAAAAATTTGACATCAAAAAGTGTGACAACAAATCATTTTTATGGCAAAACATTTTTGAACACAATTATTTACGAACAAGTGTTACATTTGTCAAATTAATGGCTGCTTGCATATAATTAAGATTTGCATCTTTTACGACTGCTAAAGTAATAAGAAGATTTTCTCTAGTAACGGACGGCACTGTAACCTAAACATTGAACACTCGAGTAAAACAAGCTTGTTAACAAAGTGGGACGGGATCGTGCTTCGTACTGCAGTAAGTCGAGTAGTATTTGTTTTTATAATCAGTGCTGGGTGCAAACTACACTGGTTGCCACACCCTATTACATGTATTGTTGACAATGAAATAAGATTTATTAAATGTATAATAATAAATTGTTAAAGTACAATTATTGGTACCAAATTGTACATTAACCACAGGATACTGTAGCATTGTTAGATAATGTCGATTCACCGCATAGCTACAAGTATGTATACAGGGTGTAACAGGACGAGCTTACGTTAGCCGTATCTCCGCAACTGAGCAAGTTCCATATTTGTAAATTTGCAGACTTATTTTGGGCATAGGGGCAAACTTTTAGAAAATATTAGTACATATGTTCTATTTCCGGGTTCGCCGACAGCACAATCAACTTCATTTTTTTTTATGGATTACCCCATTTTTCTTCAAACAATTCAATTCAGCAACAAATTTGGCGTATAGATCATTTATTTCGACTGGTGTAAACATTACCGTTTTATAGCTAACTTGATTTTTATGTAAATTTTATGAAATGCATCGTAGTACTTATTGTTAGTGACGTATTTCTTCGGTATGCGGAAGAGTTGATGAATGATTGTTGGAAGTTAGCCAGCTACTAAAATGGGCTATTGAAAATTATTTTCACTTGCGTGCCATACCGGGTGTTGGTATTTACCGACCTAATATGTTACATTTCAAACACCAATAACATCGTAATTTTCAATGGAACACCCTGTATATTTTTGTCACAAACGGTAGAAAATTAAATTCTTCATCAAATGATATTACCTTATACCTAAAATGAATATTTTAGGAGCTATTTGCAAATTATGTGAATTGATTCAGAAACTTCGTGTGAGCTAAAGGTGGCTATGAAAATTTGTCACAGTTTTAGCGTAATGTGTAATTTTCTAATGACAGTGTGTGTTAATAAAGAAATAAAAACAAATATATTTTTCGAGTAAAGAAGAAACAGAATAGTAAAATGTATTTTGTAACCAAGATAACATTAAAAAAACTATGTTAAGAATGAATAAATAAGGTATTAAAAAGTAATAAATTATTTCAAATTTTGTTTAAAATTAGCCCCATTCAATTCCAACCATTTATGAATTCGTTTTAGCATTTGATTACTAGTGACCTTTTGTATTTGCGCTTCTGTTAATGAATTTAGTGCTACTCGTATTCTTTCTTTTGTTTCCTCTGCATTTGTCACCGGAGTACTGTAAACTTTGTCTTTAATATAGCCTCAAAGGAAAAAATCCATAGGGGTCAAGTCTGGTGAACGTGGAGGCCACAAGTATGGACCTGCGTTTGCAGTAACCTTTCCGTCAAATGACCTATAACCTCTCCAAGCAGTGTACATCTCGTGTGCTGTGAGCCGGTGCACAATCCATTTGATACCAAGTAGTATTTGATTCGATAATAGGCAGTGTATCAAGTTCTCTTCCACAATATTGCGTAATATATCTAAATACCTTTCGCCATTTAAATGTTGCTTATAAAAATGTAGACAAAGTATGTGATTATCTTTTATTGCGCAAAAAACATTAAATTGCCAACTTTCCTGATATCCCCTTTCTCTCGTTACATGGGCATTTTTGCTGCCCACAAATGACTGCTATGTTTATTAAAGAGACCATTTTGGGTAAACTTAGCTTCGTCGTTCTGACAAGGTATGGTGAGGAATTCACAAAAATTGACCCTATTTAAGAAATCCTGCTGATGTAAGTGCTGTACCTGCTGGTATGAAAATGGTCTCCATTTATGTCTTTTTAATACCCTTTGAATGGACATTGTTGAAATTTCCCAAGCTGTCGCTGCTTCTCGAAGAGATGCAGTGGGGTTGGTATAGAAATGTTCCATAACACCAATTTCAACTACTTCGTCATCAATTATTTATGTTTTTAATTTTGGCCTAAACTGTTCATTCTAATCAATTTTTAACTAACCGTCACACTAGATCTTTAGATGGAATTAGCCTGTCCGGATACCTTTGTCGAAATAAACCACATGTTCGAATTAAATTTTTTTCCGGACTCTCCATAAATCATCAATAAATTCAGGTAATCCTGATTTGTCAACTTTAAACGTGACATTTTCGTATACCAGATTAGGAACTGTGTAATATACTAGGAAGTTTATTAACACGCTATCGAACTGTCATTAGAAAATTAGACATTACGCTAAAACTGTGACGAATTTTCATAGCCACCTTTAGCGCTCACACGAAGTTTCTGAATAAATTCAAATAATTTGCGAATAGCTCCTAAAATATGCATTTTAGGTATAGGGAAATGTAATATCATTTGATAAAGAATTAAATTTTCTACCGTTTGCGACAAAAATATACAGGGTGTTCTATTGATAATTACGAAGTTATTGGTGTTTGAAATCTAACATATTAGGTCGGTAAATACTAACACCCTGTATGGTATTTACACACAAGTGAAAATAATTTTCAATACCCCATCTTAGTAGCTGTTTAACTTCCAATAACCATTCATCAACTCTTCTGCTGCATACCGAAGAAATACATACGTCACTAAGTACTATGATGCGTTTAATAACATTTGATGATGATGATGATCTATATGCCAAATTTGTTGCTGAATTCAATTGTTTGAAAAAAAATTGGGTAATCCATTTAAAAAAATGAAGTAGATTGTGCTTCCAGCCAAACCGGAAACAGAAAATATGTACTAATATTTTCTAAAAGTTCGCCCCCATGCCCAAAATGACTGCAAATTTACAAATATGGAACTTGCTTAGCTGCTGAGATACGGCAAACGTAAGCTCGTCCTGTTACACCCTGTTTACAGAGTTTAAACACTATGCTGATGATAATCATTATAACAACCGGAAATTGTGAGGGTTCCCTCTTCAAAAGAATGAAGCGGTTACTTGAAACGTTAAATGAATTTCAAAACAAGTCTCTTGATAGCTTCTGCTGTTGTGGTCCTGTCTGCAAAAAAAGCAAATATATCATGAAAATGTTACTTTTTTGTTGAGCATGATATTTTTTACAAAAAAAGCCGTGAGAGCACTATTCTATATATTATGGTTTTCAAATTATATTATTTACAAAGGTATTATCTTCGAAAAAAGTATCGTTTTCATGATATTTTTGCTTCTCTTGCGTCCGTAGCCTTAATGCCAAAGCTATCAAAAATTTGTAAAACCCTTTTTGATAAGCGTGAATGTTTCTACAAAAAAGTCCGGAAGAACAATATTCTATCTATTATGGTTTCATTTTATACTTATTATTTACAACACTTTAAATTCATGCTTATGACTCCACAAAAAAATTCTAACGGAGGTATGGAATAAAGATGGAAATTCCAAAACGAAATTTATTTGATTGTTTTATTTAATGCCAAATTTTCGCCCTGAATTATCGGCTTCTTCAGAACGCTACACAGAACAATTTGTGTTACAACAGTATCTAATTAAATTTAATTAAAATTTACTTTACTTAAAGCAGAATCACTAGGACTTCATTCACCTCATCACCGCATCATAGATACCTTCATTTTCATTCTGAACATCCTCTTAAATATAAGGTCAATCTCATACTTGCTTTGAAACATAGAATTGAAGGCATTTGCCACCCAGATTTTTATAGAAAAAAATTACATATTTTAAAGACCATTCTTCGGAAAAATTGCTACCCCTCCAAATTTGTTAATCAAACTTTACCTCCGAGGGCGGGCTCTTGTGATGTCAGGGTCTCCATCCAAGATGCCGACATTTAGAACAATAAAGACAATCAAATACAACAGACCACTTACCGTAAATTGCAATATTTACCCAACGTGACTAACAGCCTCATTAATTTGGTCAAACAGTACAACATAAGAATAGTACCTTAACTCATTAACAAATTATTCGCTTTGTATTCTAAAATCAAGCACAAGACTAACCATTTTGATCTTTCTAATGTTATTTATCATGTCCAGTCACAAAAGTAATATGAGAAACCATACCAGTAATGCAGCCCGCACCTGCCACTGTGAAGAGATGGGCCATAAGTTTGATTTTGACAACGTTAAAGTTTTGAGTGTAGAGAACAACCCCTGTAAGAGGAAATTCTCAGAAATGTGTCATATCAAAAAACATATTAAGTTCAGTTAATTTCCACAGGGACGTGGACGATCTTAGTAATATTAATTTAATAAATATGTAATCTAATTTGAATTGTATCTAAACTTTTAAAATAGTCCTGGTATTTTCACTGTTTTTACCTTAAAAAAATTAACAAATGTTTTCCTAACTTTTTCCTTGTATCGATTTGTATCGATTTCAATGAGCAAAGTTATTCAGATGTAATTTATCTGTTCGCAAATATCATGTCTGCTATTATTGTAATTGTTCTCTGTAGCGCCCTGAACAAACCGACAATTCTGGGCGAAAATTTGGCATTAAATAAAACAATCAAATAAATTTCGCTTTGTAATTTCCATCTTTACTCTATACCTAAGTTAGAATTTTTTTGTGCAGACATAAGCGTGAGTTTATAGTTTTGTAATTACTTGTACTCCGGTACTTCCCTCTCTGTTATATTATTTACAAAGGTATTATGTTCTATGACTCCAATTAAAATATTTCGTTCCTTGTATATTATAATAGGCTTGGTACCCAAAGGAATAAGATCGGTCGACGTCTGACTCTGAGAATGTCAGAGTTACGGGGTTCAAATGCTGGACCCGGCAATTGTGGAGTGCTGGTCCAGTGTCGGTTTTTTGGTTGAGTACTATTTGTTGTTGGGACATAATGAACAACGGAATATTACTAATGGCAAAGTAATATTCTAACAAGTCCTATAAAAACATATTTACACATACTATCTACACCGCAAGAACTACAATGGTAACTACGACAAGCAATAGACCTTAGAAGCCACTGTAGTTGCACTCACCACAGATAACAAGAAAATCACAATTGTACTTCATGGCGAATTAATAAGCAAACATATCTCTGTTAATTGCGTGGTTTATCATTGGTCATACATACTGAATACTAGTACTATTCTATTAAGAAAATAATAAAAAAGTGCACTCACATAACTTACAGCTTTTCATTTTTTCTAACAATATTCTTTTTTGACATTTCACTATTAAAGATAAAAGCACTAATTAATTAACTAAGCTCGTATTAAAATTTGTTGGCTAGTCATAAATTTAAATACACAGTAAGTTGATGTGTTTGCTCATAGTCCATAGAAAACAGCACTTATGAAACCAAGGACAAGGACATTACCAGTTAATTAAACTTATCTGTGACGCTGCGTCTTTGCGACGGCCTTAAAAGGTATACAACATTCAACGATTATAATTAACTCTTAAGTGGCTTGTGCAACGAGCTATTGGGAGGAAAACTTAAGACAGGCATTTAGAAAACTAATTTTGGAAGCACGTTTTAATGTTAAAATGAATATTATATATCTACAGTAAGCTAGTCATGTTTATCTGAGAAGAAAAAATAATTTGCGCATTGCGTCATTTTACATATTTAGGTACTACTTATATTTATTGGATTTTTATGGGTGGAACACAGTTCTTAAAATATATATTTCTGATTATATTTTGGTAATATGTAGATATTAATATATAAGCTACAAAAGCTATAAATTATAAAAATCTTTTGATTTATATTGACGGTACCGCACGTCTGATTTCCTTAATTATTTATACATTAAATAACACGTTATGGCATATTTACAATAAATTGTGATGTAATATTTTGACGCTAAATTTCTGGGTATGCACTGAACTTGTCAAACTATTCCATCGATGATTGGTACCGTGGATGAAGTTTGTATTGACAGACAGATAGAAAGAACTACTAAATTTGTGTGATTTGGTCAGTTTTATAGTCATCGCGTTTTACTTGTATACTGTGCTTGAGTTAATTCCTCGTTAGAGGGTTATTCATTTTCCTAGTGCAAATTCTGATATCCGTTTATTGGGGTCTCTGGGGAAATCGGACAGCGGCTATTGCGTACATTGGTATACTGTATGAATAAATTATTAACAAGGAAATTAGGGACAGCAGAAAACAGTATCGCTTTGGTATTATTTTTATCAAACGTGTTTATACATTTTCTTGTCTCCGTCTTTAAACCATTTCTAATATTAGTTGAGCGTAGTTAAGCACCGTTTTTCTTTTCGTTAATACGCAATTATGTCATATTTGTGACTTAAAAATGTATGCGTATTTTCTCATTTTGGACTTGATAGTAATACGTCATTTTATTGTGTACCTAGTAAATATTATAATATATCATATTGAGATACATGTAGGTATGCTATTACTTATACGATTCATTATAAATTAATCGTATGCGGTAGTGACTTCAAATATAAGTGGGTATACTTAATATACTGCGAAAATGTTATTGACTATTTATACAATTAATTCTTCGTTATTATTATTAACTTTTGTAGATTATAATAAAATGTGGATATACGAGGGATATATTCCCGGACTCGGTTGTTTCGAATTTTTATGAAATTTTCAGTTATATTGTTTTTTAATCACATACGTATGCCTTGGCAACTTGTGCGGCAATTTACAAAACAATTGCAACATTATTAGTATTATTCTCTGTCAATATGTGTCGTCGCGCGTTGACAAAACAAGGAAAACCTCCAAAAATTATTCTCGAAGAGATGTTGGCTATATACGGGGATGATTGCTCTTCCAACACAACTATTTGCGAGTGGTCAAAATTGTTTAGACATGGTCGAGAATTACTTGATGATTATTCCCGTCCAGGGCGTCCTGTTGATATTGTTGAAAACACCAATTGTTTGGTACTGGAGGATGCAAGACAAGAAGCGACAATTAGCAGCTTTACCAGGAGTTTCAGAAACCACAGTTTTCAGAATTTTACACGATTACCTTGAAATGACAAAGGTTAGTGCAAGATGAGTGCTGCGAATGTTCTCGCCATTCTAAATGCGTGTCCGGGCTGAGACCTGTGAACAATTCTTTGCCCGCTGTGAACCAGATTTAATTATCAATCGACCACCATTTTTTGTAAGATAACGGGGGAGTATTATGTAAACCTGATTCATCGCACTAGAGATGCTATTAAAATCTTCATTTCAATAGCGCGGAAAATTGGTGTAAGTGTTGTTGCTCGACGACAATGCACCAGTGCAAGTTCAAAAGCTGCTATAGTTGATTGTGGCGTCGAAGAAATTGAACATCCGCCTTATAGTCCAGACTTAACACCCAGTGATTATTTTTTGTTCCCGAATGTCAAAAAACACTAACGGGATCATGTGGGCCATTTTGCGGAGAAACAAAATGAATATTTTCATACAGGATTAAAGATGTTATTGAAACATTGTTATACCTACATATGTATGTATATTCAAAAGTAGGGAAACTAAATTGACAAATAAAATTTTGTTTTTGCTCTTGTCTTTCGTTTTCATGCCTTGTCCGAGAATATAAAAACTACCCCTCGTAATGTATCTTTAATCTTAAACAAATTGCACAATACTCGCTAACGTTGCAAAAAAGTCTAATCAAAAATGAAACGCGTGCTAAGATGTCCACTAATGCACTCACTAGGGTTATACTGTAATGGGCTCCCGCAACAATTTAATAACAAGTTTCAGTCAAGTCCTTTGATTGGATTTGTTAAAACTTTGGGCGCTTTAATATGAAAACTCAGGTCTAGTTTAATAAATACATGGGTTAGTCTACTGCTGTAAACATAAAACGTTCTATACATGCAAATAATAAATACGAAAAACAGATAGAATGCAGTTTATTTAACTGAAAACAAGTATTATAGCAGCTTTTTAATTCTTAGTATCACATAGGCATCTTGGCACATTGAAAATAAAGATCCAAAAAACAGCAGCTTTAGCGCAGTTCACCAAAATATGATTATATATTTTGCAATTTGCGAAAACAACTGCAAATAGGACAATACTATAGTTAAAAGTACTGCATTTACTTAGATTAGATCGCAAAATATGTTTAAATGTATGTGAGTACAGCTTAGTAAAGAGTGCATAGTAAGCTAGGGCACAGCTACTACAAACTAGTACAAAATGTAAAACTTGATAGTCATCCATAATTAGCTCAAGTTAACAACTGTCGTAT
Source organism: Popillia japonica (assembly GCA_004785975.1). Lineage (NCBI taxonomy): Eukaryota > Metazoa > Arthropoda > Insecta > Coleoptera > Scarabaeidae > Popillia > Popillia japonica. The sequence goes on along the minus strand of SMLS01074939.1, from coordinate 2,831 downwards.
ATGTTTGTTTTCATCTGATTATGGTATTTGGGAATGTTGAAAAATATACTCCAACTCATACACACATGCTTATTAAAATACATAATTACTTACTACTTTATTTTTCGATGTTGCTATATTAATAATTTTATAGAAAAATTGCAAACTGAGAAAAGATTCACTAGTTTTGCAACTAGGCTGATGAATAACACATCTTAATTCGGTAATATAAATTTGATTTACCATAATTCTTAAGATAGTATATTAGTAACATAAACCAGTATCTATTTTAATGCAACTTTTCAGTCTAGATTTTATTCTATATATGGCTTTATCATAAAGTAAGGAATACATTTTTAATTATTATAACTTTTTAATAAATTAAATTAATAACAAAAAAATAAAAAAATATATAATTGCTTAAGAAATGGGGTTTAGTATGCGCAAAACCAGTTACGGCAATTGACCTCCTTTTTTTGTTGTAAAATTACCAAGTTTTCCTCCAAATTAGACACAGGATTCCGTAACATTTCTCGTTAAATTGCATCAATTTGCTGCGTAATATTGTCTTTTCACTCTTGTAGCGTTGTTGGTTGTCTTCTAAACACTAAACTTTTTAAATATCCCCACAGCTAGTAATTCGCTTGGTTACGATCAGGATCCTGATGGCCATGAATTTGCAAAATGTCTGCTTACCACACGATCTTGAAAAACTTTAGCTAACAATTCTTTGACTCCATCTTGCATAAAATTGATGTTTTCAATTCCTTGGTGCTGCCTTTGCCCCTGTGGAATAACATAATCTCTTACTATTTGCAAGTGTCGTTCACCGTTTACAGTTACTTCTCCAATCTGAATTTCTCCGTAGAAATTCAGAACAATGATAAAATCAGGTGTAAAATCGCACCAAACGGTGACTTCCTTGAACGATTTCTTTTGTATTTTCTGCAAATGAGATTCTACAGTTTTGAGTATTAACTCTACCATTCGGACTAAAATGTGCCTCGTCTGTTGTAATTTCCATCTGAACCATTACTCGCAAAGAACAGTACCTCGTAGCCAAATCTGCCGCCTTCAATTCAAAAAGCATTTTCAGCATAGAATTTTGCGTCAAATTTTCTAAACTGCCGTATACTGCACTTGCAATTGCATGGATATTGCATTTGCACTGCTGATTGCTAGTGGATTATCTCTGTCTATGTCCTGATTTTTTATAAAGAATCTCTGTAACTTGGACATAACTAATTCTTGATTTTCTTGATCTTGGGAGGTCAATTATAAACCTGTTCTTTTTTTCAAAATTTTCGTATTATCAAATTTTTGTATTAAATTGTGGGACGCTTTCATTTGACAGAGGCCCACTCACAAATCGATTCTCGTGCGAAATCTTCGTAATCCAGCGGTGTAATTTCTGCTGCATTTATAATAACACTGAGCTAAACCATATTTTGTTTGTAAATCCATGCTAGTCGTTTCAACTCTATGTTTACTTGAGTTTTAGTTTCAAAATAAAACTCCACTTAACACTCGTGTGAACAATTGTAATAACAAGGCTTTCGTTTCCCATACATACAGTAAAATGCCATTCATTAAGCAATTAGATTTCGGTTACTTTTTCTTACTAACTTAATTTGTTAAAACGTTTTATTTAAAATATATGCCTTATTTTATCATAATCTTGTATATTAAACTGTTCTTAGGGCCTAATCTGAGTAGAATAATTATTCACGAAAATGGTGAGCCTAAAATCACCAGTATTTCTTGTAACATTATCTTCTGTCATGCGTTAAGGATATTCTGTATTTCTACTCCGAGAATAAACAACATGCTTCCATGACAACATGTATGTACTATCATGGACAGATAGAATGTCCGGGTATACAGAGTGCATGTTGCGCTCCTGATACAATATCGATTGTGTATCGCGATTGAGTAAACAAAAAATAATTTATTTCAAATAATAAGAAAGGTAAACAAAAAGACAGTCACACTAAAAGCAAATTAATACATTTTAATTGTCTAGTTTTATATGAAACTCAAACAATACAAAAATCCTTACTCATACCATTTGTTAATGGCACAAATACTTCGAAATATAGCGAAATTGTATGCGCTTATAATTTAACTATATGTTAAAATTGCATTATTGCGCGGAATTATTGATTTAAGAATATATACATGATACCTTGCATTAAATATAATTGTGTAGTTGCATATGAAACTCAAATTAATCAAAGATTCTTACTTAAACAATTTTTAATTACCTAAATATTTAGAAATATAGTGAAAATGTAGCGATAGCGATTTTACCATATTTATTTATTTCAAAACATATTAGGATCGCATTACAAAATTATCAATTTAGGAATATATAAATGATCCCTTGCATTAAGCATAATTGTGTACCTGCATATGGTACTTGATTTGATACAAAAATATATTGTATCTATAAATAGTAATTTACATACAGTTGACCATTACTGCTTCGCATCCGGATATCGCTGTAGAGCATACTTTTATCGAGTTTTATGGTTGTTTGAGTCGGTTTTAAATCAACCCACTGTACATATGTATGTGGTGTAACTATTTGATAAATTGACGACACACATAAGGGATAAATTCAGATGTTACTGTATTGTAGTATTCATGTTCGGGTAATGTGTCATACGTTTTATGCAATTGTTCCTTATATGTACCGCAACACGAGTTGAGAAACATCCATTGATCCATCGATTATATGCGAATAGCGGTCAGACTGCAATTGAAGTGCAAGTTACAACATGCACTTCAATTTTAATTCCAAAATTGCCAGACGAGTGTCATTTTTTTTCTCAACAAAACTTTAATTGTAA